>JAUUTY010000470.1:0-161019 GCA_030979885.1 Lolium multiflorum
TATTTTAAGAAGACTCAAGTATTTAAGCTTGGGGATGCCCAAGGTCCCCTTTTTCATCGACAACTTATCAGGTTTTCTAGTGAAATATTTCTATTCAGTCACATCTTATGTATTTTACTTGGAGCGTCTGTGGTGCTTTATTTTTGTTTTGTTATCTTAGTTCTCTGAATAAGTTCATCCTTGTGTGAGTGAGACACCCTCCGCTGGTTCGTATGAACATGTGTTCTTAGCTCATAATATTCATGGCGAAGTTTTCTCGTTAAAATTGTTATATGGTTGAATTGGAAAATGCTACATGTAGTAATTGGTAAAATGTCTGATACTGGGATACTTGGCAATTGTTGTGCTCATGTTGCGGTCAGAAACACTTTGCACCCATTAGTGAAGAATACATAGAGCATGCTAAAATTTGGTTTGTATAATTGGTCTCTCTATACTAGATAATTTCTTTAGTGCATGAGTTTGAATGTAACAAGGAAGACGGTGCAGAGTCTTATAATGTTTATAATATGTCTTTTATGTGAGTTTTTCTGCACCGGGTTCATCCTTGTGTTTGTTTGCAATAACCTTGCTAGCCTAAACCTTGTATCGAGAGGGTCACTTCTCATGCATCCAAAATCCTTGAGCCAACTGATTTATGCCATTTGTGTCCACCATACCTACTCACTACATGGTATTTTTCCCGCCATTCCAAAGTAAATTGTTTGAGTGCTACCTTAAAATTCAAAATTTATCACCTCTTATTTGTGTCAATGTTTAATAGTCATGAGGAAGTATGTGGTGTTTATCTTCAATCTTGTTGGGCAACTTTCTCCAGTGGACTAGTGGCTTCATCCATTTATCCAATAACTTTGCAAAAAGAGTTGGGCAATGTGACCTCATCCAAATTAATTAACAAAATAGACACTCCTCCATGGTATGTGATTGTTGGACGGCACCCAAGGATTCGGTTGGGCCATGGCTTTTGAGAAAGCAAAGGTGGGGAGGAGTGTCATCTTAAATAAAAATAAAATAAAAGGCACTCCTTCATGGTATGAGATTGTTGGTGGGCACCCGGTTTATCTTGCTAGCCATGAAGCCAGAAAGAAAGGTTGGAAGGAGCGCCACCAAAATAAAATAAAATGGGAGCCTCTCTTGAAAGTTTGCCTGGCAAGGGGGGTTAGAGTATCCCCTTACCATTCGTTGACAACAAACACCTCTCAAAACTTTACCTTTTATACTCTCTTGATGTTTTCTTAAAATAAAAAGCTCTAGCACAAATATAGCAATCGATGCTTTCCTTGAAGGACCTTCTTTTACTTTTTTGTTGAGTCAGTTTACCTATTTCTTTCCACCTCAAAGAAGCAAAACACTTGTGTGGAACTGTGCACTGATTCCTATATACTTGCATATTGCACTTGTTATATTACTTGCATTGACAATCATCCATGATATATATATTATGAGCTGAAAGCAACCGCTGAAACTTAATCTTCCATTGTGTTGTTTCAATATCTCTACTTTGAATTATTGCTTTACTAAGCCAACTCTTATGCAAGACTTTATTGATGTTTATCTTGAAAGTACTATTCATGAAAAGTCTTTGTCTTATGATCCATTTGTTTACTCATGTCATTTACTATTGTTTTGATCGCTGCATTCATTATATATGCTTACAATAGTATGATCAAGGTTAAGGATATGTCACTTAAGAAATTATCATTATTATCGTTTACCTACTGCTTATAGCAGGAACTAAGCTTAGATGCTTGATACGTCCCAAACGTATCTATAATTTCTCTATGTTCCATGCTACTTATTGATGATATCTACATGTTTTATGCATACTTTATGTCATATTTATGCGTTTTCTCCGGAACTAACCTATTGACGAGATGTCAAAGTGCCAGTTCCTGGCTGTTTTTGGTTTCTAAAATCCTAGTAACGAAATATTCCTAATTGGACGAAATCAACGCCTGTGTTCCTATTTTGCCCGAAGCATCCGGTAACACCCGAGAGTCACGGCAGGTGGGCCACACAGTTCCCAGATGATAGTCGGCGCTGCCCAGGCCCTGGCCGCGCCGCTCTTATGGTGTCATCGCCCCTTCGACCCTCCGAGGCTGCCCTTTCGCCTATATAAGGCCCCTGGACCTAAAACCTCGGCAGAACTTTTCTTGTAGTGACGCGAAACCTTCCAGAGCCGCCGCCATCGCGGGCCAAGATCTGGGGAAAGGAGTCTCTGTTCCGGCATCGCTGCCGGGACGGGGAAGTGCCCCTAGAAGGCTTCCCATCGATACCGCTGCCATCTCCACCGCCATCTTCATCACCGCTGCCGCCCCCCATGATGGTGAGGGAGTAGTTCTCCATTGAGGCTCGGGTCGTACCGGTAGCTATGTGGTTCATCTTCCATGTACTTCAATACAATAATCTCATGAGTTGCCTTACATGATTGAGATTCATATGATGATGCTTGCAATTCAGATGTCATTATGCGAATATGGTTTTACTTATGTGATTCCCAGAGACTCTTGTCCCACGTGTGTAAAGGTGATGGTGTGTGCACCGTGGGTCTCTTAGTCTATATTTCACAGAATACTTATTCACTGTTATGAATGGTAATAGTGAAGTGCTTATTTATATCTCTTTAAGATGCAATGTGTTTTTTGTATCACAATTTATCTATGTGCTACCTCTACCGATGTTATTAAAGTAGTTTTATTCCTCCCGCACGATGTAATGGTGACAAAAAGCAGGTGCATCCGTGTTAGTACCTGGCGTAGGCTATGATTATGATCTCTTGTAGATTGGTGAAGTCAACTATTGCTATGATGGTATTGATGTGATCTATCTCTCCTCACATGGCGTGAAGTGACAGTGTGATGCTAAGTTAGTACTTGGTTTAGTCGTGTCGATCTTTCATGCACTCTAAGGTTATTCAAATATGAACATTTAATTGTGGAGCCTGTTTACCTTCGGCATTGAGGGTTCGTGTAATCCTACGAATGTGTTCATCATCCAACAAGAGAGGTAGAGTATGTATTTATCTATTCTGTTATGTGATCAAAGTTGAGAGTGTCCACCAGTGGAAAGTCTATTCCCTCAGGGCCTTGTTCCCAACACGCTATCGCCGCTGTTTACCGTTTACTCACAAGCATTACTGTCAAGCATTACCGTTTGTTTACTTTACAATATTACTACCATCAACTGCACGCCAGTGTCGGGGTCTGACGCCATACTACTGCTCATATTCATTCATACCACTTGTATTTCACTATCTCTTCGCCGAACTAGTGCACCTATTAGGTGTGTTGGGGACACAAGAGACTTCTTGCTTTGTGGTTGGGCATGGTTGCTTGAGAGGGATGGCCCTTTGACCTCTTCCTCCTGGAGTTCGATAAACCTTGGGTGATCCACTCTAAGGGAAACTTGCTGCTGTTCTACAAACCTCGCTCCTTTGAGGCCCAACACTACCTACCCTATTTTGGCTCTCATGGTCCATCTCGCGAGGTTCAAGCGCTCCAGATACTTGTCTTGATGAAATATTGACATCCCCTAAATCCTAGCTCAATTGACTTCGTTAATGTCCCTCAAAGTCAACAATACACAAACATGGTTTGTCTGTGATGCAAAGTATAACCCAAATAAAGGAGATCTTTGGTAAATCCCGAAAAATCAATATAAAACATAGATATAACATCATATATGTTACAAATATGTGGTAGTATGTGTCAACAATCTGCATAGTTCATGCATGCATTTTACATGCATCAGGCACTCTATGGATTAAAGCAAGCACCTCTCCAGCTTGGTTCTCACGGCTTAGCTCCAAACTGAATGCCCTTCGTTTTCTGTCCGTAAAAGCTGATAGTTCTATGTTTCTCTACAAAAAAGGTAGGTGTCACCATGTTTGTTCTCATATATGTTGATGATATCATAGTCACAATCTCCTCGGATCATGCTTGTCGTTGCTTAGTAGACGGTACCTCGGAGGAGGGATCCTCACGAGGGGGAAAAGAAGTAGGGGCCATAGGGCGGAGTGTCCTCGGGACGGTAGTACGCGAGTTACCCAAATTTTCCGAACACCCGCACGGAGATGTGGCCTACCGTCGCTTGTCCTGGAATTATCCTGGGCGCTTGCGCGCTTGTTACAATGATTGTGGTTGTGCCTCTAGGGCCCGGCTTATCTAGGCGCACGGATCTAGGGTTTACATGGAGAGTCTTAGCCGGATTACATGTTGCCTAACTACGGCCAATGTCTTGCCGTGCACGTCAAGGATCCGCCTTCCATCTACATCATACTGGATCCGGGTCCCTCATGGGCCTTCACGGATCCGGCTTCCTCCGAAGGTCGGTTAGGATCCGGCTTCCTGATCCTGGGCTGGACTTCAACCTTCATGATCAACAGCAACCGGGCCCCGATGGGCCACATGCCACATCACCGCCTATGGGCTACCCGGCTTGCCGGATCTAGGCACCGTCGATGGTACACCCATGAAGTATACCCACAATAGTAGCCCCTGAGTTCTCCGAGATTCACCTCTTGTTTCCGCCTTTGCTAAAATCCTTATAGCTTCCGATAATCTTGGTAACATGGGGAAACTTGAATAACTCCAACTTCATATTTCTTTTCTTTTCCAACTCTTAGTCAGAAAATTCCTTTATCCCGCGGGACTTCATCCATCGACATCATTTTTACAACACGTCTCTGGATTACTTCCCTGCAGAGCTAACGGTCTTCAATTTCGAATTCTTGCCTGGAACCTCGAAGGGTTCAAACGGTTCCGCCAATATTGGCGCCATTTTCGGGCGATCTGAGCGGTAACATATCCTTAGCCGTTTTACCGCTTAGGTTTTGACACGTGTCGATCATCCAACGGCGCGACGCTATGTTCCGACCACAGGATGCGTAGCACGAATCTCCTCCCACGGCCTATAAATATCCGCCGTTCACCCCATTCGCCCCCTTTTCACCTCTCGCACAACGCCGCGCCCCCGAGCTCTTCCCCGGACTTCACCGGAGTTTCGCCAGAGTCTCGCCGGAGTCGTCTCGCCGCCGCGAACTGTTCTTCGTGTTCTTAAGTTCGGCGAGCCACCGCAGCGAAACCTCGCCGCAGGCCACTCCAACCACCACGGAAGCCATTCCGGTAAGTCTTCAAACCTTTAGCTTCTCGCCGTAGCTGGTAGGGATGAACATGGTAGTATGACATTGGATCCGGCTAACTCTAGTCTTCCACTAATTGTTGCGTAGATGTTTTCGTCAACTCCGCCTCTCTCTACGTCTGAGCCGATCATGGCTACACCGATCTCCTCCGGCCCTCAAGTCTTCGTCCCAGCCCATCTGGAGCCTCAGAAGGACTTCGGCAAGGACATCGAAGGGACCTCGGCGAACCCGGAAGATTTACCCGGAGCCGATCAAACCGAAAAGAAAGCGGAAGAAGCCGCCACCAAGAAATCCAAGGCCCGCGCACGAGATAGCGAGGCTAAGGGAAAATGGTGGCCATGCACCACCACGCAGAATGAACTCTACAACCTCGAGGCGGAAGGGTTCTTAAAACCCGGATCCTGGCGGACAACCCCGGGCGCCCTAACTCCTGCTCCCGAAGCCGGAGAATGGGTGGTAACCAAAGCCCTCGTCGAGCGAGGCTTCTCCCTTCCGCCCAGCGATTTCTTCTTAGAAATTCTGAAGGCGTACGAGCTGCAGCCCCACCACATATCTCCGAATAGCTTTCTAGCTATCAGCAACCACGTGGCGCTGTGCGAAGGCCACCTCCGGGTAACCCCAGAGCTCCCCCTCTTCCAATTCTATTTCCTTGTCAAAAAGGAAAAGATTGCGCAAACTTCTACTCTTGCCACCTGCGCTGGCGTCACCTTCAAGCTCCGCCCTGGACGCGCGTACCCGCACACGGATCGCAAAGAATCTGTGCGGTACTGGTCTGGGAAATTCTTCTACCTGAAGGATGTTGCCGATCCGACTTCCCCGAAGGTTCTGCCGGAGTTCAAGGATGGCCCCCCCAGCGAGATTCCGGCCTGGAGCCATTGCCCTCACCTGTCCGAGTCACCTCAACTGACTCGGGCAGTTAGGCGGATCTGCAAGCTGACGGAGGAGGGTCTGTCGGGGAAGGACCTTACCCTGTCCTGGTTTACTAAGCGGATCCAGCCCCTTCAACATCGGGACCGCCTGCTATTCTATTCCAGTACACGAGGCGCGATTACTCCATGCGCGCTTCAAAGGACAACCTCTCCGCCGACGCCCTGGATAAGCGACTCCGGGTGCTAATCAAAGTGCCACGGGATCTCCGGATCCATGTGTGCAACATGGACATCCACACCAACGGCTCCGGCACCGCGGTGAGTTTTCCTTTGTCTCACCTGTCAGTTCTCATTATCACTTATGAAATTTGTCTAAGTGCTGGTTGTGTCACGCAGCTTGAGGCCCTCGAGGATAAGGACCTCGGAACTCTTACCCGAGTTCCTCACTCGAGCAACACCGACCCGGAGGTCGCGTCGGACCCGGAGGCTCCCGCGGCTCCGGCCCCCTCCAAACGGAAGAGAGGTGCATCCTCCGGCTCCGGCCCGACCGCCAAGCGTGCCCGCGACGTGCTCAGCACGGCGGCAACCCGTAAGGCGGAGGCAGAGAAGAAGCGCCTCAATCTCATCGACACCAGCAACAAGAATCAACCCAACATACATCAGTTCTTCACGACGTCCACGTAAGGATTTAGTTTCCGACTTAAAATCATCGCCACTGAATGGCAATATATACTGAATACTGCTCCTTCATTGTTTTGCAGCAAGAACCCCGGAACTAAGCCCCCAAGAACCCCAAGAAGAAAGCCAAGCCCTCTCCGGTCACAATGCCTGTGACGCCGCAAACGGAAGCTCCGCCAAAGCCCTCATCATCAACCGCAGCTGACCCAAAGGATGTCATCAATCTAGATGACCTCCCGGAGGATCCTACAACTGAATCCGGCCACGGCGGCTCCGGCAAAGGCGACTCCGGCAAAGACGCCTCCTCGTCTCATCCTCCTCCAGAGCATCAAGACACTACTTCGGCTGAAGCTACGGCTCATGATGCCGAAAACAAATTGCCATTGACTGGTGCGACTGGAACGCCCTAGACGCACCCCCATCTGTTTCCGGTTATCCCAAGAGTATCCCTCTCTCAACGTCACGCGGAAATGACGCGGCTAATGAATGAAGTATGGTGGGAACCGGACCCGGAGGAGTCGACGCTGGCCAAGCTGGAGGGAGAGATCAAGCTCTTCTTTGCTCAGCACAAGCATGTGCGCCAGGTAATACTAGCCCCCAAGCATTGGGTTGGACATGTCTCCGAGTAATATGTGTGAGCCAATGCTTTTTAAAATGTGCACCTTAGCGGAAATTAAAAAATTTCCAAGCATAAGGAGTTAAAAACTTCTCGCCAGCCCCCAGAATTTTTGAGTTTCCGGCTAAATCCTGCCTGCTTCTCAGAACACCCGGAAGCTGCATGAAGATTTGCACATCCATGTGCTGGAGCAAAAGACGGAGATAGATGGCCTGCGCCAGAGCTACGCGGATAGCCAGAAAGCCATCACCCTCCTGGAGACCCGCATAAAAAATTATGAAGGTAAAAATCCGGGTTGATACTGAGGCTTATCAACGCGTGCCTGGTAGATATGAATGTGGTGTATAACTGTTTACTTTCCTCCTTACAGAAGAAATTGCCAAGCGCCCCACCATTGATTCCCTATCCGCCAAAGTCGAGGTCTTAGAAGCCGAGAATGAGTCCCTCAAAAAATTCCTTAAGGAATCCTCCGAGGAAGAATCCAAGAAAAGGAAGGAAGTCTCCGACAAACATATCTAAGAAATCTCGGACCTCGCGGAAAATCTTAAGAAAAGCCAGCAGAGGGTCAAGACATTGGCGGCGAAGAACAAGGCTCAAGAGGAGGAGGCGGAGGCCATTGACGAACCGATCTTCCGTAAGGACTTTTCCGGAGGTTTCTGGCTTCGTCATATTATGTGTTGACCGCAGAAGAATCTGACCAATCCATTTTGCAGCAACTCTTGGTTTTAACTGGACGAAGGAATCGGTCCTCAAAAGGCCAGAAGCCTATGAAGAAGCGCGGACCTCCATTGAAGATCTTATCGAAGCGTGTCGCGGAATCGCCCAGTCGCTGTCTTTGAAGAGAGCCGGAACAAAGCTAGCTGACACCATGACAAAGCTGATGCGGCAAGTTCCGGAATTCATCAAGGACTGGCAAGAGTCTTCCGCACGCCGGAGTCGCCTCACAGGCTTGAACGCGTGAAGCACATCTCCTTGGGCTGATGAACTTCAGACGCCGGAGCCCCCAAAGGCACCAACATGAGATACGCTTTCTCGCTGAGACCTGCACGACCGTGTGTTTGCTCTGGACAAGTCAATCACTCGCTCGCATAACAAATAATGCATCTTCCCCTCCGGTTCTTCCACGCGGGAGGACGATGAAGAAGAAAGTGCTGATGAAGGTGCTGAGGAAGGCTCCAGCTCGAGCATGATCATGTCTTACGAAGGCTCCTATGATGACTCAAAGTGATTGCTCCGCCCTTCGAAGCCTCTCACGATGACCATCCGAAAGTGATACCTCACAAACTTTAAACAGATGCATTCATTCTGGCCCCGGAGGGTTTGCAATATAACTTTAAGTATTTGTGAGTAGTTAGGAACGAAACGACTAATGCATGTGGGCGGAAAAACTTATCCTGCTATCCGTTTTAATATATCTCCATGTTTCGCCTATTTTTTGGAAAGCAAGTGTCGTTTGTAAATTTTCCGGCCATCATTTGACCTTCGACGAGTCGAAGACTCTTGACCGGAAACGCCGCCGCTGCGACTAAGCCCAATGGCGTCCGTCCATAACCACGAAACAAGCCCCCAGCCTAGGTGCCTGACGTTACCAGGAATCCATGAGTTCGCAATGGAGAATTTTACCGCCAGAAATCAGAAAACTTACGTCCTAAAGGACGATTTTGAAAATCACAACTTTCTATACACGTCTAGGCGGAAAGATCCAGCTCTGGGTTTTAGTCGTAAAACATACACGATCCAAAAATGAAAATTAAAGGAGGTAAAAGACTCTAAGAGTGAACCAAAAGCTTTATTTCATTGATCATGTATCATATATATTACAAGGTATGTAATGTGTAAAATGCTAGGTGTGGAAAGGACGTAACTGTGCTATATTCCAGGGACGATCTGTTTCATCATATATGTCATCCGGATCCTCTCGTTTACGTTTCCTGTACCAGTTGTCAGGTCTATCCTTTACCGAAATCAACAAGGTAGTAAGATCCGTTGTGTAGCACTTTGCTGATAACAAAGGTTCCTTCCCATGGAGATTGCAACTTGTGATCTTTCAACTGGCGAAGGCAGAGGACTAAATCTCCGGCCATGAACGAGCGATTCCGAACTCAACGGTTGTGATAGCGTCGGAGTTTCTGCTGGTAGATGGTGGAACGTTGGTCAGCTAAATTCCGAGCTTCTTCGACCAGGTCCACAGATAGCTGTCTGGCCTCGTCAGCAGTTTTTTCATCGTAGGCGGAAACTCGCGGTGAATCATGGATGATGTCTGAGGGGATGACGGCCTCGGATCTGTATACCAGGAAAAACGGAGTAAATCCGATTGACCTGTTAGGGGTTGTTCGTAAACTCCATAAGACAGAGTCTAACTCGTCCGCCCAAGCTCCGGCTGCGCACCGCAGCGGTTCTTCAAGGCGTGGTTTAATTCCGGCTAGTATGAGGCCGTTGGCTCGTTCGACCCGACCGTGGGCGCCAAATGTCGTGGTATCGTCATGACATATGCCATGGGGTGGCTAATCGAGGTGGTTCCTAGTGGTCTCACGGCGGTATCCGGAAGCGGGTATGGGCACGGAGCGACACGGCGACGCACCCAGTTCGAGGCCCTCCGATGGAGGTAAACCCTCTACTCCTGCTATGAGTGTATAAGATGATCACACAATATACAATGGTGCTCCTGAGCTGTATCCGGCTGTCCCCTGGGAGGCTAGGGTAGACGAAGGTCTCTCTCTCGGGGCAGCTCTAAGACAGTGAATGGCAATCGATCGATCGTCCCCGCACGAGGGGGTAGCCCGGCTTATATAGGCACCGGCACTTTACAGATAAGTCCCTAAGGTCTAGTGGCCAGCATGGCCGGCTTCGGCTCCCGTCCCTTCCCGAGGCGCTGACGCCAGGGAGCCGTTGAGCGTAGGGGCACGTCCCATCCGCCTGCTCAGGTCAGCGGCGTGGGAGGTGGCTGCCGTTGTCGTCATCATGCTCTGCGCGCGTCCGGCTCGACGTACGCCATGATGGTGGTCTGTCCTGCGCGTGCAACTGCTGCTCTACAGTGCCCCGTACTCTACGGGAGATGAGGTCAGCGTGACCTTTGAACCCGGCTCACCTACCCAGTTCCTTCCAATGCAAGACTCGCCAGCCTCGAGCCGGTCTGAGGTACAAACCCCAGTGGGATATGGCTTGTAGAAGCCGGCCTAGGCCACAGCGTCGAAGGCCGCAGCTAGGCCGACCAGGACTTAGAGCCGGCCGGCCCCGAGGCAGCCGGCCACGGCCCAGCCGGTTGCTCCTCAGCCGGCCTTGCCGCGAGCCGGCCGTCTCGAGCCGGCCGCTCCGCGTCCATTGCCCTACCCGGGGTCTTCCCCCGACATTAGCCCCCGAAGTTTGGCAAGGTCCCGCGTTAAGAAGGACCTAGTGGCGGTTTCCCCGGGCTTCCTGCACATCTCTCGCTTGTTTCTGGCGGCTCCCGGAGGGGCCAACTGAGAATTTTCATTCAGCCGGCTGCGCCCTCGTCCGGCTCGCCCCGTCCGGCTTCCTCCAGCCGGACGCCTTTTTTGCTCCTGTCGTTTTCACTTTTTCTTAAGTGTTGAAGGTGTTTCCGGCTTGTTGCCAGAATTTGGGGCCGGTCGATTTTATCGTCCGCCCGGCTGTACACTGCACTCGCACAGTCCCGCGCCCGATTTGACTGCTTCGATTGTCACAGGCCGTTTCGTCTGTCACATCGTCGTTCTCTCCGGATTTTCTTCGCGGTCGTGGGCGGATGGGTGCGGTCAAGCTCGGTAAATGCCGCGTCGTGTGGGGCGAGCCAAGCGTTAGCTTAATCCCATCGTGGGCCCACGATCGCTTACTTCGTGCATGGCAGACCGGCGCGCCTGGCGGCTATAAATGCCCCTGCGCGTACCGCAGGTACCCTTCTTCTTCCTTGCGCCATCGCTTCTTCTCTCTCTCCGCTCTTTCGCCCGGAAGCGCTTCGCACGCTCACCACTCCTTCTCCGTGACCTCCCCGGCGAACCCCCGCGACCTTTCGCGGCCGGGAGCTCTCCGCTCGTTCGGGCGCCCGCACGCCAAGCCGGCGCCACGTCCCGCGGCTGACGCGCTCATCGCGTCGCGCTTCCTCCTCCGTGAGGAGCGGTTCCTTTCCCTTTGATCTCGATTGGCCTTCCTCCTTCTTCGTCCATGGCCTCCGCTAGCGGGTCCTGGGAGGGGCCCGCTCATGAACGACGACGACATCGAGCGGCTGGTGCCCTCCGCCGGATTCCTCGGGAGGTGGTCACGCGGGCGCCCGGCGCGGAGGTGGAGCCCAAGCCGGAGCCCGGGCGCGTCGTCTTCGGCGCGCACCTTGACCGCGGGTTAGGTCTGCCGGCTTCCGGCCTTCTCTTCCGCTGTGTTCTTGGACTTCTTCTCGCCTGCAGCCGCACCACTTGCCGGCCAACGCGTGCGTCCTCCTTAGCTGCTATGTGGCTTTTATGGGGGGCTACGCCGGCTTGTGGCCCGACGTCGACTTCTGGGGCCGGCCCTTCTACCTCAAGTCGCAAATGACCGAGGGCCGCCCGAGGACCTCGCGGCTGCGCCTCTCTCTCCATCTATCCCCCGACTGCTCGCTCTTCCCGAAGGATATCGACTGCCGACTGAAGAACTGGCAGATGACGCTCTTCTCCGTGAAGAACGCCAACCCAGCCTTCGACCGATCAACCTGCCGGAGTATAATCCGGCTCCCCCGACCACCCGGCTCAACCGGGGCCACAACGCCAAGTCGGGCGGATCCGGACGCGGGAGGCTGTACCTCTGGGACTTCCTGGGGGAGTGCGTCAACGAGGGCCGGCTGAGCGCCGAGGACCTTCTCTGCACCTACGTGGAGCGTCGGGTGATCCCGCTCCAGGCTGCGCACCCACAAGATCGGGCCCATGTCCGGCCGGCTGGATCCGACCCGAACGTCGAAGGATGGCGGCGCCAAGGCCCAAGTCGCCGCCGGGTGAACAACATCACGAAGGCCAACATGCCGGAAGACTGGGCGTGGGGCTGGGGCTGCCGCCTTACGACCGGGCCGCGCCGCCCGAGCGGGTAAGTTGTACTTTTAGCTTGTGCTTTCGACTTGCGATCGCGTGGCTCGCCTGCTACTCATCTCTGTTTCTGTTTTCAGATCTCCTGCCAAGAGCTCGAGGACGGCGACTTGGCGCGCCAAGATCTGGACGGCGGATCTCGTGGATCCGGCTGACCAGCCGGCGACCAAGCCGGCGACCAAGCTGGCGACCAAGCCGGCGATGACGACCTGCGCCGGCGGTGCCCGGCCAGGGCGGCCAAGGGGAGCACACCCCGCCCTGGTGTACGTGGCCTGGGAGGGAGGAGGAGGCGGAGCCGGCCACGTCCACCACGGGCCGACTCCGGTCCGGGCGGTGCCTCTGCGCACGAGGCCGCCCCGCCTCGGCGACCTCCGCGCCGAAGAAGAAGAAGCGGGCCGCCGGCGGGAACACGGCCAGGCTGGAGGGCCAGGCCAAGGGACAGCGCCAGCAAGGGCCCAAGAAGGTCCCCGAGATGGCCGGGTAAGTCCTTTTGTTTTCTTTGTTGTTTGATTTTCTTTCCTTGCCTTGCACTTATCTTCCTTGTTTGTTCGACTAGGGGCCGCCAGGCAAGTTTACTCAGGCGGCAGCTCGTCGGTTGGCAAGGCGGCTTCATTGCCCGGCTGCGAGGGAGCCGACGCGCCGCTGACACGTGCGCGCACGCGCCCGCTGTCGCCATGCCGCCTGTGGTTGCCCGCTCCCTGCGGGGCGTTCTTCTTCGGCTGCGCTCCTTCAGCGCTCAAACAGGCGTCCAGCGAGCCGGCCTGCAGGCCCACTCTTGGCGACCCGCTTCTCGCATCGCGCACCGCGCGCCGGGGCCGACCGCTGGAGCGGCCGAGGAAGGCCGGCGGCAGGAGATGGAGCTGGCGGAGCGGCGCCGCCTGAGGAGCCGGAGGTGGTTCCCACCGGGCCAGCCGCGCCGGCCGGCTTCGGAGCCGCCGAGGACGGAGCCGCAGCGGGAGGAGCCGGCGCGCTACGGACGCCGACTGGGCCACAGGAGGCCGGCGTCTCGCGTGTCGCCCATCGGCCTTCACGTGGCCAAGTGGGTGCCGGTTGGTGAGCGTGCCGTCCGCCCGACTCCAGCTTCGGCTCGGCTGGCACCATGGAGCAGGCTCCCGAACCAAAGCGGACACCGCGAGATCATCGCCGGGATGGCAGGCCTACCCGCGCCCTTGGAAGATGCTTTGTACTGCTATCGCGCCAGCCTCAAGAACAAGGCCACCGAGACTTTGGCCCAGCTAAAGACGCTGGAAGATGCTTTCTGACAAGGTAGGTGGCTTCCATCTTATTTTCTCGTATATTGTTATCCTGGTAGCCTCGAGGCATGGGCTCGGCTGCTGAGCCACCTGTGCTCGCCTAAACCTGCTCTTTTTCAGAGGTTGAAGAGCGACGCACTGCCTTGTACAACAAGGTGGTGACTAGCTACCATAAGGCCGCTTGAGCGGGCCACCTGGGCTCGTGAGCTGGAAGCCGCCGCCAAGGGTAAGCTCCTGCTTCTTTTGGCTCAATGTCTTTTTCTTTTGTCTTTGTTGGCTGACATCTCTTTCTGGCTGCCTCACAGTTGAGGCCGCCAGGGTCCCGCAGCTGGAGGATGACCTCCGGGTTGTTCGCGCTCAGTGCGCCGAGAGCGAGGAGGCGGGCCGTGCTGCAGCCGCCAAGCGCTCAGGGTGGCTGATGGGGAGTTGACGCGGCTGCGCGCGCTGGAGAAGAACCATCTCGCCGAGCTCACCTCCCTTAGGGCGGCAGAGAAGGAGAAGGTGGATGATCTGAGCCGGCGGCTGGACGAGGTGGAGAAGCAGCGGCTTGCGCTTCAGCAGGAGGTCACCGCCAAGTCCACGGAGCTGACGGCTACTGCCAAGCACTGGACGGACATTATTGGCGCGATCGATACCGGTTTTTCGGGCGAGTTTATGTTTCCTTCCTTTGTCGCCAAGCTGTCGGCTGCTTCCGCTGGTAGCCGGCTGCAGAAACTATCTTTTCGCTATCTCCACCTTTCGGGCTGGGGGCAAGCCGGGCTCGGGTAAGCCGGGCCGCTCGCCAGTCTTTTTCTTTATTCTTCAAATCTCCATCTTCGTCTGCAAGTGCTGGCTCATGCTCTGGCCGGGCCGCGCTCTACTTAAGAGCTTCGGAATCTCCATCTTCAGGCTGGGGGCAGTCGGTCCTTGCCGGCTGCCGCCAGTCTTACTTTAGGACTTCGAAAATTTGCATTTTTCAGCTTTTTTCGGCTTTTATTTCTGACATGCTTCCTTCTTGCAGCCGCCTTTCCCGGAGACGCAGGACGCGGCCTTGGCAGCCGTCGGCGCACGCGATGCCAGGAGGCGGATGACTGGCGAGGGCAGCTCGGAGAGCTTCACCATGGAGGACCACCTGTCGTCCCTGGCTGCCCGCGTCGAGCCCATCACCAAGTTTGGCTGGGAGCTTCGGAAGGCGGCTGAGGAGCTGGTGCCGATGCTGTGGCCCGACAAGGAGGCGCCGCAAGACATTTCCAGCCTCACTTCCTTGATCGAGCAGGCGCCGGACCGGGGCTTCATCGACCGGAAGGGGTCTGCCACGCGTGGCCGGGCGCCGACATGGCTGTCATTCCCTCTCCGGTACAACGAGGTGGACTCCGGGGCAGTTCGAGTATCGGCCAGCCGGCGTGGAGGAGGAGCTCGCAGCCGATCAGAAGGCCGCCCGGCTTGCCGCCGGGCCGCCATCGGCGCCGACTGCCGACAAGCGCCTTTTCATCGCGGATCCGAACCCTCACTCTGAGGAGGAGGAACTTCTGCAGCGATCAAGGGGTCGAGATGGATTCTCCGCCACCTGCTGTTGATCCGACTGGTCCTGCTCCAGCCGGTGTCTAGACTTTCCTGTTTATGCAACTTTGCTTTTGCCAAGACAAATTATTAAATCCCCGGAATGCCGGGTGCCTTATGTAAAGACAATATTATCTCCTTTTTTATTATGACGCACTTTAATGTGTTTGTTAATCATTTGTGTGCCGGCTTCCTTTTCCGACTTGTTCGCTTTTTCCCCATCCGCCCCACTCTTTGGCTATGCTCTTGCCGGTCGTACGTCCGACTCGCGGTCCGTCGCCGATCAAGAGCGTGCAGCTGGGTGAGGCCGATAGTATTTCAGTCGAACGAACTGATTTCGGCAGTCCGACACTTTTATGAAAGGTTGTAAGTCAACTCGCTTTACTCTTTCCTTAGCCGCTTTTCGCGTGCCGCCTCCCCTAGGCTTCCTACTCTGGCCAATGACAATGGTTAAGGTCAGAAATGGTCTGGCCACTGCCGGAAATCAGATCACGTTACTGAGCCGGCCGCGTGAAAGGGTTCAAGCCAATTGGCGAACGAAATAGAGTGCGCGAAAAACTTGTCATCGGCGCTCTTGGCGCATGCTTTTTCATAGCTTACAAAGGGGATACAGGATACATACATTCCTCCTCTCAAGTGTAAATGGTCGAAGCAACCTGACATTCCAGGCACGTTTTGTCTCCTCGTCAGCCTTCGCCTTGTTCTTTTTGGCCCCTTGGGCATCTATGAGATAGTAGGAATCATTGCCTACTGCCTTGCTCACCATGAAGGGACCCTCCCATGGGGATGCTAGTTTATGCTGTCCGGCTGTCCGTTGGATCAGCCGGAGCACTAGGTCTCCTTCTCGGAATGCTAAGGACTTAACCTTCCGGCTGTGATAGCGACGGAGGCTCTGCTGGTATACGGTGGACCTGGATTCGGCCATCAGCCGGACTTCTTCCACCAGGTCGACTCCATCTTCGCGAGCTTCTTCGGCTGGGTATAGCTTGATCCTTGGCGTGTCGTGCTCGATGTCAGTGGGAGCACAGCTTCGGATCCAGATACCAGGAAGAAAGGCGTGGCCGACTGAGCGGCTTGGTGTTGTGCGCAGGCTCCACAGCACAGAGGGCAGCTCCTCGATCCAGCAGCCGGCTGAGCGCCGCCCAAGCGGCTCCACCAGCCGGGGCCGGAGGCCGGCTAGGATCAACATTTGCCTTCTCCACTGGGCCGTTGGTCTCTGGGTGTGCGACAGGTCCATTCGGATCCCCATCTCCCGACAATAGCGCTTGAATATGCCTTATGGGTTGCTGCCGCTTGCCGCTGATGATGCTATGCGGGTAGCCGTATCTCGCGATTATCTCCTTGAGGAATGTGATGGCTGTGGAGCCATCTAGCTTCTTGATCGGCTTGGCCTCGATCCACTTAGTGAATTTATCAATCATCACCAAGAGATGTGTCATGCCGCCGGCTGTCTTGAATGGGCCCACCATATCCAGGCCCCATACGGCAAACGGCCAGGTGATGGGGATGGTTTTGGCGGAAGCCGGCGCTTGCCTTTGCTTTTGCGAGCTACCGCAGCCGCTTGCACTTCTTCACAAGTCTTCGCTGCCTCTCGAGCGCAATGTCAAGAAAACCGTGCCGGAAGGCTTTGGCCATTATTCTCGAGGAGGCGTGATGGCCGCACTCTCCTTGGTGGATTTTCCGTAGGAGTTCAATCCCTTCAGTTGGCCTCGACGCACCGCTGGAACACCCCACTAACGCGTCTGTACAGCTCGTGGTTGATGATTGTATAGGCCTTGGTCTTCTCTCAATCTGCCTTGCTTGAACCCTGTCATTGGGCAGCACAACATCGGTAGGTAGAGAGGAATTCTTGTGCCCATGATGGTACGTATTTTTTATTTCAAACACGCTAACCACCAAGGCCTCCATCTTCGGAGCTCCGGTTTCGACCGCGTGGTCGCCGGGTTCGGCTGTGGCGCGGCGGGTTTGGCGGATAAGCCCCCGAGTTTGGCTGAGAAGCCCCGTTGGACCGATAAGCCCCCGGGTTCGGCTGAGAAGCCGCCGGGTCAGCCGGCACGGGTGTGGCCCCTCCCCCCCCCGGGTTTGGCTGAGAAGCCCCCGGGTCAGCCGGCACGAATATGGAATCCGAGTCCTGTGACGGTATGATGGACGGCTTCTTGAGGACCGTCAAGGCAACGCCTGGCGGAATAGCTTGCCAGGTTGAGCCAATCTTGGACAAGGCATCAGCCGCCTCGATGTTTGCTCGCGACACATGGTGGAATTCGCAACCGTCGAAGAAGCCGGACAGCTGCTGGACGTGGAAGCGTACGAGGCCATGTTGGCGTCCTTCGCGTCCCAGTCGCCAGCTTACTGTATTCTGAACTTAATTGGTGTTGTTTGTTTATTTGCTTATTGGTTGTGATACGGGTATGAAGACCGAGGTGAAGCCCAATTTCAGGACTCCACCTATTTAGTCATCTTGTTTATCGTATTTTATATCTATGGTCATATGTGGGCCAATAAGGGATTTTATTGAGTTGAGTCAGCTTGGTTTGGGCCTGTCCAAACCAAGGTAGAGAGGCCCACTAGGGGCTGGCCGGCCACTCCATCCCTCATATAAGGTGGAGGCACGGCTAGGGTTTAGGGAGACAAGTTTAGACTAAAGATTAGGGTTTTCCCCATTGCGTGTGTTCACGTGTATCATCCCTCCGACGGCGCTGTCGTTTATCTATTATTATCCGCTGCGAAGGTTCTTGTGTTCATCAAGGATTGTCTAGCTCTTGGTTTGGGGCGGTCGTTCATCGATCCGTTGCTTGCTGGATTCGTTCCCTCTTCTCCAGGCTGCGTTCATCGCGTTGTTGGGAGGATTCTCTACCCCAGGTTCTCGCTGTGAAAGATCGGGCATCAATCTAGGTGGATCGGCTTGGATACACCGTATCATGTGGTATCAGCTTTCTGGGTTGCTCACGGCGAGGTTTTGTTGATCGATCTCTTTGATCGGTTTTCTGCGGAGAAGATTGGCTTTTAGATCGGAGGAGTTTGGCTCTCGGTCGAAGGAGGTTGGTAGAGGAAGTTTGGAGTTGTTTGGGGCAGTTTGGAGGTCATCCATGGCTGTTTTGAGGGTCAAAATCGCGCACCCGCGACCAGATCGGGAAGAAGATTTGTATCACATCAGAAAAACTGTCGAAATCCGGCTGACCGGGCTGACGGCAGCTCTCAAGGAACTGTCCAACTGCCAGTGGGACTGGCAGCTCAAGGTAGAAATCCGTCCAATCCTGCCAAGGACCGGGCAGCCCGGCGAAAACTGGCCCAATCTGCCGAAGACCGGGCAGCCTGGCGAAATCCGGCCAACCGGCTGCAAACCGGGAAGCCGCCTGGTTTGTTCCGGTACGATGCATCCGGTTGGCGGCCGGTCAGGCCACTGGCAGGACAGGCCGGTCCACGTCGTCCAACCTGGGCAGTCGGGCCGGCACACATGCGGCGGTTTTCTCGGCAATATTAGCTACTGCTGCTCTTGTTTCTCCGGCGATGCCATAGCTGCTGGACGTGGAAGCGGTATGAGGCCATGTTGGCGTCCTTCGCGTCCCAGTCGCCTGATGCTTGCTGTATAACCAAGTCGGAGTCGCCGAAGCAGGGGATGCGACGCACGCCAATCTCCTTGGCCAGCTTCACCCCGTGGATGAGCGCTTCATACTCCGCCACATTGTTGGATGCGGCGATCTCGCAGGACATAGTCCACCCGATCTCCCTTGGGGAAGTGACGACGATGTCGGCTCCCACAATTCGCATCTCGAGCCGTCATGCGCCTGCGTGGAGTCAGCGCGGAGGTACTGCATCTCAGCCCACCGACGAAGAAGTCCGCGAGGATCTGACATACTGTGCGCGGTTCGTAGAGGATGGTGTGTAGCTCCAGGGCCCACTTGGCAACCCGCCCATTGGCATCCTTGTCGCCGATGATTTCCGCCAAGGGCGCTGTGGCCACCACTTGATGGGGTGCTCTTGAAGTAGTGCTTGAGGCTTCTTGGCCGCCATGTACATGCGTAGGTGACCTTGGTAGTGGGGGTTTGCTTTGACTGGGACAGCACCTCGCTGAGATAGTAGATCAAGCCAACCAACCGCTTCCTCATGTTCTCTTTTGCGCTCCACCACCAGACAATGCTAACCACTCGGTTGGTGGCTGCGATGTACAACAGCATCGGCTCCATTGAACCTCGGCGCGTTGCAAGGATTGGCGCGGTTGAGACGCTTACTTTAAGTCACGAAGGCTTCATCCGCTGCGGTGACCAGACAAATTTGTCCGGCTTCCTCATCAATTGATACTGGGCGTGCCTTCTCCCCAACTCGGCCGACGGCTGCTCAAGGAGGCCGGCATCCGTGAACTGACGTCCTGAGGCACCGCGGCAGCTCCATCTTCTCAATGGCACTGATCTTCTCTGGGTTGGCTTCGATTCCTCGCTGAGAGACGAGGTAGCGGAGTTGGCCGGCTGGCACGCCGAACGTGCACTTGGCCGGGGCTTCATCCGGAATCTTCGCAGATTGGTGAAGGTTTCTCTCAAGTCATCAAGGAGGGTAGGCATCTCCTTGGTTTTACAACGACATCATCCACGACGCGTGAACATTTCTGCCGATTTGATCCCAAACACTTTTGCATGCACCTTTGGTAGGTGGCGCCTGCATTTTTCAAGCCGAATGGCATAGTCGTGTAGCCCATACGGGGTAATGAACGAAGTCTTTATTTGATTAGCCGGATTCAAAGGAATCGTGGTAGCCCGAGTAGGCATCTAGGAAAGACAACGGTTCACAGCCGGCAGTCGAGTCTATAACTTGATCTATGCGCGGCAGGGGGAAGGGGTCCTTCGGGCACGCCTTGTTGAGGCTGGTGTAGTCGATACACATGCGCCAGGAGCCGTTCTTCTCCAAACCAGGACCGGGTTCGCCAACCAGTCCGGTGCAGCACTCCATGATGAAGCCGCCAGCTAGGAGCCGGGCAATTTTCCACCGATGGCCTTCCTTCGTTCTTCGGCGAAGCGCCTGAGAGGCTGCTTCACCGGCTTGGCTTCAGGCCCGACGTGGAGGTGGTGCTCAGCCAACTCCCTCGGCACACCCGGCATGTCCCTTGGAGACCATGCGAAGATGTCCCGATTCTCACGGAGGAAGCTGGTGAGCTCGCTTTCCTATTTGCTGCTCAAGCCGGCACCAATGGTGACGTACTTGTCCGGCTGAGCCGGGTCGGCAGGATCTTCTTGGTGTTGTCGGCCGGGCTGGAAGTGAGTCGTCCCAGCCGGGTTGCCCACAGCCGGCATGTCCGCTGCGCGGCCTTAGCCAAGGCAACGGCGTCGTGGATGAGCGCTTCTCGGTGGCGATGACCAGCGTCCGGGCCATCTTGGAGCTCTGCGTGGCGCAGTCCATGGAGCGGCGGTAGTCGCCGGCTACGGTGATGACCCCCTTAGGGCCTTCATCTTCGTGTACCCATAGTGGGGCACCGCCATGAACTTGGTCGAGGCCTGCCCAGGAGCGCATGGTAGGGACTCACGAGGTCCACCACCTCGAACTCGATGTTCTCCGTGCGGAAGGTGTCCGGCTTGCCGAACATGACCTCCAGGGTGACCCGGCCGATCGGCTGGCAGCGGCGGTGGCCGGGCACGATGCCATGGAAGACGGTGGGGGTGGGGCAACTCGGCCTCCGGATGCCCAACTTGCGGGCGGTGTCGCGGTAGAGGATGTTGATGCTGCTGCCCCCATCCATGAGGACGCGCGAGAAGCGCACGCTGCGCCGGGTTGTGCCGATGGTGGGGTCAAGGACCATGGGTGTAGCTGCCCGGCTTCGGTAGGACAGCCGGTGTGTCGCGGCGATCAAAAGCGATGGCCTGCTCTGACCAGGTACTGGGGGACCGGCGGCATGACCGCGTTGACTTCGAGGGAACGGCGCTGCTGGCTGTTTTGTCCTCGGGCTCGAGGTGAAGATGATGTAGGTGGCATCCTCAGCCGGGTACCGGCTGCCATGGTGCACTTGGTTAGCCTCGTGGTGCTCGAGGTTGTTGGCTTCACCGGCTTGGCCACCCGCCCGGGCCGCTGGTGGAGGCGGGGAGGGAAGGGGCTCGGGGCTCTTCGGCCGCTTGAAGTGACAGTCGCGGGTGGAGTGGTTGGAGGGGTTGCCGCTGTGGTACTTGCACGGCGAGTCGAGCATCTGCTCGAAAGTGCCGGCTTCCAGGGCCGGTCCGTTCGCTCGCGCGGCGCCGCCGCCGCCGGTTCGACACGGCTGCCACGTGGCCGAGCCGCACCGGCGGTCCGGCTGGTCGCTGTGCCTCTTGCCGCGGTAGTTGTCCCGCCGGCTGCCGTGTGGTGGCCGGCCGGCTTGTTGTTGTTGTCCCTCCTGGATGGAGCCGGCGAAATCCAGCCGGCTGCCGCTGGTTCCTTCAGCCGCGCATACTTATCCGCGATGGCCATCAAGGCAGCCATCGTCTTGGGTTCACTGGCGGCGCAGCTTGTGCCACAGCATGGTGTTTGGCGGCAGCCGGCCATGAAGAAGCCGACGTCTGGATCTCGTACTCGCAGAGTTGCGCATCTCGCACCGCGTCGGTATGCACGGTCCGTCTCACCGCGCCCGCTTGCACATCTCCACCTGTTGGGGCGACCCGGCCGGCGGTAGGTGCCGGTGAAGTTGCTGATGAAGGCCGCCTGTCGAGCCAGCCGTTGATGCTGCCGGCTGGCAGGTTGTTGAGCCAGGTGCGGGCGGAGCCGAGCAGCATGAGGGGGAGTAGCGCACGGCCCGGCGCTTGTTGCCCTTGGCGATGCCGACCGCGGGGAGTAGTCCTGCAGCCATTCCTCCGGCTTGGCCGTGCCGTCGCGTGTCGCGGGGAGCCGGAAGCCGTCGATCATGGGCTCGTTGATCCGCGGCCCGAAGCACTGGGGCCGGCTGGCCCTTCTTCCTCCGCGATGCGGGATTCGACCACCGGTCGAGGCGATCTCCCGGCGCTCTGGCCGGCCGACGCGCGGCCCAGCCGGGAGCGGGCCGGCCGGCGCTGGCCGCTGGCCTCGGAGCCGCGCGATGCTTGATGGTGGATGGCCTCTCGTACTCATTTCGTCGTCGTGCCGGCTCGATGGTGGCCGGCTGACGTCGTTGCGCCACTGCGGGCCAGCTCGTGCGCCGGAACTTGCGTGGGTGTCGGCTCGCCGGCTGGTGCGGGGGAGGTGGACTCGGCCGTGTCCCTCGGACGTCTCGGTCCTTGCCGCGCGCCATGAGCGTGAGAAGCTCGGGGGCATGGGCGTACTGGGGTCCTTGGTCGGCGGTTGGCCGCCTTCAGCAGCTCCCCACCCGCTCGCTTGGCGGCGTAACTCTGCGCCCTCGAGGCGGTGCAGCTCTTCCGCGGCAGCTTCAGCCGCGAGCATGTTCTTGTCGGGGTGTTGTAGATGGGTAGCTCAGAGACGGAGCCGGCGATGCGCGCCGTCCCGGCGATCTCGCGCCAGGCCGCCTCTCTGCGGCGGATCTGGCCGGCTCGGCTTGGGTTGTCGCCGGCTGGCGTGAGGCCGTGGGCGCGGTTGAACTCGCGCTGGGAGATCTCCACCGGCGCTTTGCAGCAGCGCTCTTCGTTTGCTTGAGGAGGAGCCGGCGGTGCTCCAGTCCTTCTCGATGGTGGTGGGGTCGGCGCTGTGCGTGAGCGGAGTGCTCGGCTTGCCCGGACTTCGTCCAGCCGGGACGGTGGTGGCGGCGCCTTTGCGCCCGAGGCGGATGCGCCGGTCTCCTTGTTGCGCTCCAACTCAGGACCGCGGACGCGCGTGGACTTGCCTCCGGCGTCGTCGCCGTGGCCATGACCTCCTGCATGATGCAAGGCCGGTGGTGGTGAGGCGGCGCCGGCTCCAGGGGGAGGGCTTGCGCAGCGCACGATCTCGCGCGGGTAGCGCGGTGGTGCGACGGTGGCGACGAGACGTCGAAGCCGCCGGATGTTGCCGCCGGCAGGCAATGGCCGGCCGGCGAAGCAGCCAGCGTTGTCGCTGACGCAATGAGGGAGCCGAATCTCCGGACCAAGCCTGAAGCGACCCTCTCGCCGGTGGTGGTGGTGAGGCCCGTCCGGATGGAGACACCGGCCGCGGACGCTGAAGGCCCACGGTGGGCGCCAAATGTCGGGGTATCGTCATGACATATGCCATAGGGTGGCTAATCGAGGAGGTTCCTAGTGGTCTCACGGCGGTATCCGGAGCGGGTATGGGCACGAGCGACACGGCGACGCACCCAGGTTCGAGGCCCTCCGATGGAGGTAACACCTCTACTCCTGCTATGAGTGTATAAGATGATCACACAGCACAATGGTGCTCCTTGAGCGTATCCGCTGCCCCCGAGGCTAGGGTAGACGAAGGTCTCTCTCTCGCAGCTCTAAGACTAGTGAATGGCAACCGATCGATCGTCCCCGCACGAGGGGGTAGCCCGGCTTATATAGGCACCGGCACTTTACAGATAAGTCCCTAAGGTCTAGTGGCCAGCATGGCCGGCTCATCTTCCCGAGGCGCTGACGCCGGGAGCCGTTGAGCGTAGTGGCACGTCCCATCGTCCGCTCAGGTCGGCGGCGTGGGAGGTGCCGTCGTTGTCGTCATCATGCTCGTAGCGCGTACGGCTCGACGTACGCCATGATGGCCTGTCCGGCGCGTGGCACCGCTGCTCAGTGCCCCGCTTTACGGGAGATGAGGTCAGCGTGGACCTTTCAACCCGGCTCACCTACCCAGCTTCCTTCCAAAGCAAGGCTCGCCGGCCTCGAGTCGGTCCGAGGTACAAACCCTAGTCGGATATGGCTTGTAGAAGCCGGCCCAGCTACAGCGTCGAAGGCCGCAGCCAGCCGACTAGGACTTAGAGCCGGCCGGCTCGAGACAGCCGCCACGGCTCCGCCGGCCGCTCTCGGCCTTTGCCGCGAGCCGGCCGTCCTGGAGCCGGCCGCTCCGCGTCCATTGCCCTACCCGGGGTCTTCCCCCCGACAACACCCATGAAGTATACCCACAACAGTAGCCCCCAGAGTTCTCCGAGATTCACCTCTTGTTTCCGCCTTGCTAAAATCCCTATAGCTTCCGACAATCTTGGTAACATGGGGAAACTTGAATAACTCCAACTTCATATTTCTTTTCTTTTCCAACTCTTAGTCAGAAAATTCCTTTATCCCGCGGGACTTCATCCATCGACATCATTTTTACAACACGTCTCCGGATTACTTCCCTGCAGAGCTAACGGTCTTCAATTTCGAATTCTTGCCTGGAACCTCGAAGGGTTCAAACGGTTCCGCCAATATTGGCGCCATTTTCGGGCGATCTGAGCGCTAACATATCCTTAGCCGTTTTACCGCTTAGGGTTTTTGACACGTGTCGATCATCCAACGGCGCGACGCTTGCGTTCCGACCACAGGATGCAGAGCACGAATCTCTTCCCCTCGGCCTATAAATATCCGCCGTTCACCCCATTCGCCCCCCTTTTCACCTCTCGCACAGCACCGCCTCCGAGCTCTTCCTCCGCCGCACCGGAGTTCACCGGAGTTTCGCCGGAGTTTCGCCGGAGTCGTCTCGCCGCCGCGAACTGTTCTTCGTGTTCTTAAGTTCGGCGAGCCACCGCAGCGAAACCTCGCCGCAGGCCACTCCAACCACCACGGAAGCCATTCCGGTAAGTCTTCAAACCTTTAGCTTCTCGCCGTAGCTGGTAGGGATGAACATGGTAGTATGACATTGGATCCGGCTAACTCTAGTCTTCCACTAATTGTTGCGTAGATGTTTTCGTCAACTCCGCCTCTCTCTACGTCTGAGCCGATCATGGCTACACCGATCTCCTCCAGCCCTCAAGTCTTCGTCCCAGCCCATCTGGAGCCTCAGAAGGACTTCGGCAAGGACATCGAAGGGACCTCGGCGAACCCGGAAGATTTACCCGGAGCCGATCAAACCGAAAAGAAAGCGGAAGAAGCCGCCACCAAGAAATCCAAGGCCCGCGCACGAGATAGCGAGGCTAAGGGAAAATGGTGGCCATGCACCACCACGCAGAATGAACTCTACAACCTCGAGGCGGAAGGGTTCTTAAAACCCGGATCCTGGCGGACAACCCCGGGCGCCCTAACTCCTGCTCCCGAAGCCGGAGAATGGGTGGTAACCAAAGCCCTCGTCGAGCGAGGCTTCTCCCTTCCGCCCAACGATTTCGTCTTAGAAATTCTGAAGGCGTACGAGCTGCAGCCCCACCACATATCTCCGAATAGCTTTCTAGCTATCAGCAACCACGTGGCGCTGTGCGAAGGCCACCTCCGGGTAACCCCAGAGCTCCCCCTCTTCCAATTCTATTTCCTTGTCAAAAAGGAAAAGATTGCGCAAACTTCTACTCTTGCCACCTGGGCTTGCGTCACCTTCAAGCTCCGCCCTGGACGCGCGTACCCGCACACGGATCGCAAAGAATCTGTGCGGTACTGGTCTGGGAAATTCTTCTACCTGAAGGATGTTGCCGATCCGACTTCCCCGAAGGTTCTGCCGGAGTTCAAGGATGGCCCCCCCAGCGAGATTCCGGCCTGGAGCCATTGCCCTCACCTGTCCGAGTCACCTCAACTGACTCGGGCAGTTAGGTGGATCTGCAAGCTGACGGAGGAGGGTCTGTCGGGGAAGGACCTTACCCTGTCCTGGTTTACTAAGCGGATCCAGCCCCTTCAACATCGGGACCGCCTGCTATTCCAGTACACGAGGCGCGATTACTCCATGCGCGCTTCAAAGGACAACCTCTCCGCCGACGCCCTGGATAAGCGACTCCGGGTGCTAATCAAAGTGCCACGGGATCTCCGGATCCATGTGTGCAACATGGACATCCACACCAACGGCTCCGGCACCGCGGTGAGTTTTCCTTTGTCTCACCTGTCAGTTCTCATTATCACTTATGAAATTTGTCTAAGTGCTGGTTGTGTCACGCAGCTTGAGGCCCTCGAGGATAAGGACCTCGGAACTCTTACCCGAGTTCCTCACTCGAGCAACACCGACCCGGAGGTCGCGTCGGACCCGGAGGCTCCCGCGGCTCCGGCCCCCTCCAAACGGAAGAGAGGTGCATCCTCCGGCTCCGGCCCGACCGCCAAGCGTGCCCGCGACATGCTCAGCACGGCGGCAACCCGTAAGGCGGAGGCAGAGAAGAAGCGCCTCAATCTCATCGACACCAGCAACAAGAATCAACCCAACATACATCAGTTCTTCACGATGTCCACGTAAGGATTTAGTTTCCGACTTAAAATCATCGCCACTGAATGGCAATATATACTGAATACTGCTCCTTCATTGTTTTGCAGCAAGAACCCCGGAACTAAGCCCCCAAGAACCCCAAGAAGAAAGCCAAGCCCTCTCCGGTCACAATGCCTGTGACGCCGCAAACGGAAGCTCCGCCAAAGCCCTCATCATCAACCGCAGCGGACCCAAAGGATGTCATCAATCTAGATGACCTCCCGGAGGATCCTACAACTGAATCCGGCCACGGCGGCTCCGGCAAAGGCGACTCCGGCAAAGACGCCTCCTCGTCTCATCCTCCTCCAGAGCATCAAGACACTACTTCGGCTGAAGCTACGGCTCATGATGCCGAAAACAAATTGCCATTGACTGGTGCGACTGGAACGCCCTAGACGCACCCCCATCTGTTTCCGGTTATCCCAAGAGTATCCCTCTCTCAACGTCACGCGGAAATGACGCGGCTAATGAATGAAGTATGGTGGGAACCGGACCCGGAGGAGTCGACGCTGGCCAAGCTGGAGGGAGAGATCAAGCTCTTCTTTGCTCAGCACAAGCATGTGCGCCAGGTAATACTAGCCCCCAAGCATTGGGTTGGACATGTCTCCGAGTAATATGTGTGAGCCAATGCTTTTTAAAATGTGCACCTTAGCGGAAATTAAAAAATTTCCAAGCATAAGGAGTTAAAAACTTCTCGCCAGCCCCCAGAATTTTTGAGTTTCCGGCTAAATCCTGCCTGCTTCTCAGAACACCCGGAAGCTGCATGAAGATTTGCACGTCCATGTGCTGGAGCAAAAGACGGAGATAGATGGCCTGCGCCAGAGCTACGCGGATAGCCAAAAAGCCATCACCCTCCTGGAGACCCGCATTAAAAATTATGAAGGTAAAAATCCGGGTTGATACTGAGGCTTATCAACGCGTGCCTGGTAGATATGAATGTGGTGTATAACTGTTTACTTTCCTCCTTACAGAAGAAATTGCCAAGCGCCCCACCATTGATGCCCTATCCGCCAAAGTCGAGGTCTTAGAAGCCGAGAATGAGTCCCTCAAAAAATTCCTTAAGGAATCCTCCGAGGAAGAATCCAAGAAAAGGAAGGAAGTCTCCGACAAACATATCTAAGAAATCTCGGACCTCGCGGAAAATCTTAAGAAAAGCCAGCAGAGGGTCAAGACATTGGCGGCGAAGAACAAGGCTCAAGAGGAGGAGGCGGAGGCCATTGACGAACCGATCTTCCGTAAGGACTTTTCCGGAGGTTTCTGGCTTCGTCATATTATGTGTTGACCGCAGAAGAATCTGACCAATCCATTTTGCAGCAACTCTTGGTTTTAACTGGACGAAGGAATCGGTCCTCAAAAGGCCAGAAGCCTATGAAGAAGCGCGGACCTCCATTGAAGATCTTATCGAAGCGTGTCGCGGAATCGCCCAGTCGCTGTCTTTGAAGAGAGCCGGAACAAAGCTAGCTGACACCATGACAAAGCTGATGCGGCAAGTTCCGGAATTCATCAAGGACTGGCAAGAGTCTTCCGCACGCGGAGTCGCTTCGCTGGTGCTGGAAACGTGCAAAGCACACTTCCCGTCGATGAACTTCGCGGATATCGCGCGCGGAGCCCCCAAAGGCACCAACATGAGAGCCGCTCTCGCGGAGACCCAAGGGTACGATCGTGTGTTTGCCGGACAAGTCAATCACTCGTTCTGGTATAACAAATACGATCTTCCCTCTGGGTTCTCTGACGTGGAGGACGATGAAGAAGAAAGTGCTGATGAAGGTGCTGAGGAAGGCTCCAGCTCGAGCGATGATCATACCCATGAAGGCTCCGGTGATGACTCAGGCGACGGTTCCGCCTTCGAAGCCTCTGACGATGACCAATCCTTCGAGTGATACCTGTCAAACTTAAACAGATGCATCATTTTGGCCCCGGAGTGGGTTTGTAATATATAACTTTAAGTATTTGTGAGTAGTTAGGAACGAAACGATTATGCATGTGGGCGGAAAAAACTTATCCTGCTATCCGTTTTAATATATCTCCATGTTTCGCCTATTTTTTGGAAAGCAAGTGCTGGTTTGTAAATTTTCCGGCTTACTCATTTGACCTTCCACGAGCCGGAAGACCTTTGACCGGAAACGCTCGCCTGCGGCGACGAAGCCCAATGGCGTCCGTCCATAACCACGGAAACAAGCCCCCAGCCTAGGTGCCGGAAGTCGCTACCAGGAATCCATGAGTTCGCAATGGAGAATTTTACCGCCAGAAAACTTAAACTTACGTCCTAAAGGACGATTTTGAAAATCACAACTTTCATACACGTCTAGGCGGAAAGATCCAGCTCTGCGGTTTTAGTCGGAAAACATACACGATCCAAAAATGAAAAATTAAAGGAGGTAAAAGACTCTAAGAGTGAACCAAAAGCTTTATTTCATTGATCATGTATCATATATATTACAAGGTATGTTATGTAAAATGCTAGGTGTGGAAAGGACGTAACTGTGCTATATTCCAGGGACGATCTGTTTCATCATATATGTCATCCGGATCCTCTCGTTTACGTTTCCTGTACCAGTTGTCAGGTCTATCCTTTAATTCCCGGAAATCAACAAGGTAGTAAGATCCGTTGTGTAGCACTTTGCTGATAACAAAAGGTCCTTCCCATGGAGATTGCAACTTGTGATCTTTCACCTGACGAAGGCGGAGGACTAAGTCCCCGACCATGAACGAGCGTTCCGAACTCGACGGTTGTGATAGCGTCGGAGTTTCAGTAGATGGTGGAGCGTTGGTCGGCTAAATTCCGAGCTTCTTCGATCAGGTCCACAGATAGCTGTCGAGCCTCGTCAGCAGTTTCTTCATCGTAGGCGGAAACTCGCGGTGAATCATGGATGATGTCAGTGGGGATGACAGCTTCGGATCCGTATACTAGGAAGAACGGAGTAAATCCGATTGACCTGTTAGGGGTTGTTCGTAAACTCCATAAGACAGAGTCTAACTCGTCCGCCCAAGCTCCGGCTGCGCACCGCAGCGGTTCTTCAAGGCGTGGTTTAATTCCGGCTAGTATGAGGCCGTTGGCTCGTTCGACCCGACCGTTGGACTGCGGGTGAGCCACAGCAAGGTCAAGCCGGATCCCGACGTCATTGCAATAGTCCTTGAGTTCTCCTTGTGCGAAGTTTGTGTCATTGTCTGTGATTATGCTGTGTGGGATGCCGAATCTCGTTACGAGGCTGCATACAAATTTGAGTGTCGTAGCACCGTCGACTTTTCTCACTGGCTTTGCCTCGATCCACTTACTGAACTTGTCAATAGCGACCAGGAGGTATTCATGACCACCAGGAGATGATTTCTTTAGTTTACCAACCATATCGAGCCCCCAGACCGCAAACGGCCAGGTGATAGGTATGGTCTTCAGCTCTTGGGCTGGAGCGTTTGGTTGAGTAGCATAGTAGTGACAACCTCGGCAAGTTTTCACCAGCTTCTCAGCATCTTCTTTAGCTGTTAGCCAGTAGAACCCTAACCGAAAAGCTTTTGCCACGAGGGACCTGGGGGCAGCGTGATGCCCGCAATCCCCTGCGTGAATCTCTCTGAGGATTTCAATGCCATCTTGATTGGAGACACATTTGAGAAATACCCCGTTTGCGCTTCGTTTGTAGAGCTGTCCCTCAACAATTGTGTAGGACCTTGCTCGCCTGATGATCTGTCGTGCGAGGACCTCGTCCTCTAGCAACTTTCGATCGATGAGGTAATCCAGGAACGGCTGAGTCCAGGCCGGAATGATTGCCATCACTTCCTTAGCCGGAGAAACTACCAGATCCGAATTTTCCGGGTTTGCGCCCTTCACCGAGGGTATCCGTAGATGCTCAAGGAAAATGCCGGGCGGAATTGGTTTCCTGCCGGATCCGAGCTTGGACAACATATCTGCCGCCGTGTTATCGTCTCTCCCGACGTACTTGACTTCGTATCCAAGGAAGCATTTGGCGATCTCGTCAACTTCCACTGTAAGCCGCCATGACGGAGATTCGCGTTCCAGGTTCCGGCTACTTGTTGTGCCACCAGGTCGGAATCTCCGCAACATATGATGTGCTTGATCCCAATCTCCTTGCGATGCGCACCATGTAGTAGAGCCTCGTATTCCGCCATGTTGTTCGTAGCTTCGAAGTGAATCTGCAGAACGCAGCTTCTTCTCCGGTAGGTGACTTCGGGTAACTCCCCGAGCCTTGATGTTGCTCTGATCCGTCAAAGTGCATGACCCAAGCTTCAGGTTCCGGCACAGGTGCCCTCCGGCGCTTCAGTCCAATCCGCGATAAAATCCGCTAGAACTTGAGACTTGATTGTGGTTCTAGCTTCGTAGTTGATGTCAAAGGCAGATAATTCAATGCCCCAGTTTGCTACACGCCCTGTTGCGTCGGAGTTGTTGATGATAGTTGCCAATGGAGCCTTGCTCACCACTGTCATGGGGTGCTCCTGGAAGTAGTGTCTCAGCTTCCGGCTGCCTAGGAAAACTCCATAAGCTAGCTTCTGAAAGTGAGGATATCTCTGTTTCGATTCCGTCAAGACTTCGCTAATGTAATAGACAGATCTTTGGACTCCATGCTCGTGTCCTTCTTCCTGTCGCACCACCACGATTACTATGCTGATTATTGATGGCGCGTGAAGCACACGTCCGTTGGGAACCCCAAGAGGAAGGTGTGATGCGCACAACAACAAGTTTTCCCTCAGAAAGAAACCAAGGTTATCGAACCAGTAGGAGTCAAGGACCACGTGAAGGTTGTTGGTGGAGGAGTGTAGTGTGGCGCAACACCAGGATTCCGGCGCCAACGTGGAACCTGCACAACACAATCAAAATACTTTGCCCCAACGTAACAGTGAGGTTGTCAATCTCACCGGCTTGTTGAAAATAAAGGATTAAACGTATGGTGTGGAGAATGATGTTTGTTTGCGAAGAACAACAAAGAACATAGATTGCAGTAGATTGTATTTCAGATGTAAAAGAATGGACCGGGGTCCACAGTTCACTAGTGGTGTCTCTCCAATAAGATAAATAGCATGCGGGTGAACAAATTACAGTGGGCAATTGACAAATAAAGATTCAATACATATCATGATGATCACTATGAGATTTAATCAGCATTACGACAAAGAACATAGACCGCCATCCAGCATGCATCTATGCCTAAATAGTCCACCTTCAGGTTAGCATCCGCACCCCTTCCAGTATTAAGTTGCAAACAACACAATTGCATTAAGTATGGTGCGTAATGTAATCAACACAAATATCCTTAGACAAAGCATCGATGTTTTATCCCTAGTAGCAACATCACATCCACAACCTTAGAACTTTATGTCACTGTCCCGCATTCAATGGAGGCATGAACCCACTATCGAGCATGAATACTCCCTCTTGGAGTTACAAGTATCAACTTGGCCAGAGCCTCTACTAGCAACGGAGAGCATGCAAGAACATAAACAACACATATATGATAGATTGATAATCAACTTGACATAATATTCTATATTCATCGGATCCCGCCAAACACAACATGTAGCATTACAAATAGATGATCTTGATCATGTTAGGCAGCTCACAAGATCTAAACATGATAGCACAAGAGAAGAAGACAACCAACTAGCTACTGCTATGAACCCATAGTCCAAGGATGAACTACTCACGCATCAATCCGGAGGTGGGCATGGTGATGTAGAGCCCTCCGGTGATGATTCCCCTCCGGCAGGGTGCCGGAGGCGATCTCCGAATCCCCCGAGATGGGAATGGCGGCGGTGGCGTCTCTGGAAGTATTTCCGTATCGTGGCTCTCGGTAATAGGGTTTTCGCGACGGAGGGTATAAGTAGGCGGAAGGGCAGGGTTGGAGGGGGCACAGGGGCCCCACAACATAGGCCGGCCCGGCCAAGGGCTAGGCCGCGCCACCCTATGGTCTCGGCCCCTCGTGGCCCCACTTCTATTCCCTCCGGTCTTCTGGAAGCTTCGTGGAAAAATAAGACCCTGGGCGTTGATTTCATCCAATTCTGAGAATATTTCCTTTGTAGGATTTCTGAAACCAAAAACAGCAAAAACAACTGGCGCTTCGGCATCTTGTTAATAGGTTAGTGCCGGAAAATGCATAATAATGATGTAAAGTATGTATAAAACATGTGAGTATTGTCATAAAAGTAGCATGGAACATAAGAAATTATAGATACGTTGGAGACGTATCAAGCATCCCCAAGCTTAGTTCCTACTCGCCCTCGAGTAGGTAAACGATAACAACAATAATTTCTGAAGTGACATGCTACCAACACAATCTTGATCAACATTATTGTAAAGCATATGAAGTGAATGGTGTGATTCAAAGCAATAGATTGCTAACAAAAAGATAACGACTAAACAACTGAATCATATAGAAATTTTTTTCATGAATAGTACTTTCAAGACAAGTATCAAAAAGACTTGCATAAGAGCTAACTCATAAAGCAATAGATTCAAAGTAGAAGGCATTGAATCAACACAAAGGATGACTAAGTTTCAGCAATTGCTTTCAACTTGTAACATGTATATCTCATGGGTAATTGTCAACATAGAGTAATATAACAAGTGCAATAAGTAATCATGTAAGAATCAATGCACACACTTGACACAAGTGTTTGCTTCTAAGATAGAAAGAAGTAGGTAGACTGACTCAACATAAAGTAAAAGAATGGCCCTTCGCAGAGGGAAGCATGGATTACTATTTTTGTGCTAGAGCTTTTATTTTGAAAACATAGAAACAATTTTGTCAATGGTAGTAATAATTCATATGTGCTATGCATAATACTTCCTACAAGTTGCAAGCCTCATGCATAGAATACCAATAGTGCCCGCACCTTGTCCTAATTAGCTTGGATTACATGGATTATGATTGCATAACATATGTTTCAACCAAGTGTCACAAAGGGGTACCTCTATGCCGGGCCCTCCTTGGCAGGTCGCGCCACCTACCCTATTTTGGCCCAAATGGCCCATCCGCGAGGTTCAAGCGGTCCAGATACCTCTCTTGATGAAATATTGACAACCCCTAAATCCTAGCTCAATTGGACTTCGTTAAGGACTCTCAAAGTCAACAATACACAAACATGGTTTTTCTGTGATGCAAAGTATAACCCAAATAAAGGAGATCTATGGCAAATCCCGAAAAATCAATATAAAACATGGATATAACATCATATATGTTGCAAATATGTGGTAGTATGTGTCAACAATCTGTAAAGTTCATGCATGCATTTTACATGCATCAGGCACTCTATGGATTAAAGCAAGCACCTCTAGCTTGGTTCTCACGCCTTAGCTCCAAACTGAATGCCCTTCGTTTTCTGCCCGCAAAAGCTGATAGTTCTTTGTTTCTCTACAAAAAGGTAGGTGTCACCATGTTTGTTCTCATATATGTTGATGATATCATAGTCACAAGCTCCTCGGATCATGCCATATCAGCTTTGCTTCGACATCTTAATGATGATTTTGCTATTAAGGATCTAGATGACCTACACTTCTTCTTAGGGCCTGAAGTAAAGAAAACACAAGATGGTTTGCTTCTTACTTAGAAAAAATATGCTTGGTATGATAAAATGTAAGGCTGCTCCTACACCCATGCCCTCTACAGAAAAATTAACCTTGAGTGAAGGCACCCCTCTTGATCAGGAAGATATTACTCGATACGGAAGCATTTTTGGTGCTCTACAATATCTCACCTTGACCAGGCCGGATATGTCCTTCTCAGTCAATAAGGTTTGTCAGTATTTGCATGCTCCTACTGCAGTACATTGGATAGTAGCTAAACACATACTTAGATATGTTAAGGATACACTGGGCACTGGCATCATGTTTCAAAAATCATCCTCTTGTCTTCTTAGTGCTTTTTCAAATGCAGATTGGGCTGACTCCCTTAATGATAGAAGATCTACTAAAAGGTTTGCAGTGCTCATTGGGCCAAATTTGGTTTCATGGAGTGCTAGAAAACATGCAACCGTGTCACACTTTAGTACATCAGAAAAATATAATGACTTGGCAAATGCTGCAACTCAGGTGATATGGGTTGAGACACTCGAACTTGGTGTAAAACTGAAGGATACCCCTTGTCTACGGTGTGAAAATTTAAACCTATCTATCTAGAAATCCAGTCTTCCATGTCCTTACAGAACATAGATATTGATATTCACTTTGTCCTTGTGAGCCAGGGGTTTTGCTTCTCTTTCAAATGAATATACAGTTTCAAACCCATGGCTGATGAAACTTGCAGTGAATTGTGTATACTTACATTGTTTTCTTTTGGAAAAACATTCACCACAGCCCATGAAGAAACAATACAAGACAAGCCAAAAGAGGCTGTGGTATGACCAGATCTTTTGTTGGGGGAAATTGTACAGCAGGGGCGTTCAAGTTTTATTACAAGAGGCAACCACAGTTGAACCCAACACAGAATCAAAAAATTAGACCAGAACAGATCAAGAATACGTACTTGGAACCAATGAACTCAGTACTGATCTCAAGATGTTAAAATGCCAGCAACATAATTCATAAGCTTGGATAGACGAATGGAAGTTTCCGGGGATATCACCAGTACACTCATGAGAGCAATACTACCCAACAGTACCATGGAACAACTACTGCAGTACTGCCCACTCATGATTGATAAACTGCTTACGACTGCTAAAACAAGACGCTGGAGTCCAGTTCAGGATCACTTTCTACTCTACAAGACATAACCGTACCCCATCGCTCAATCTCGCAAAACTGTAATAGCTGTAAACAAACTAGATGTTGCCATACTCCCGCATGATCTCCTCCTGCAGGACCGAGTACAGCATCTTGAACTCAATGGAGAGGTTGCGGAAGAACGACTCAGTTTCCCGGCCAGGCAGGGATGGGACGACGGCCCTGCCGTTGCACGGAGGGAGTGGCTTGGTGGACGGAATGTAGAGCGTCCACATCTCGCGGAGTCCGTCCATCGCCCCGTCCACGGAGTCAGCGAGGACGTAGAACCCTTCCCCGGTGATGCAGTCGCGTTCAAGCTTGATGAACTTGGTGGCAATGCGGATAGCGTCCTGCAAGCCAAGAGAAACAGGATTAACACATCAACTTGCACGGCAAGCATACTAAATACGTAGATACATGTATCTGGGTGACCATTAGGTACCTGGTGGTTGGCGCGCGAGGTCGGAAGGAGCTTGTCCATTGTGGTCACGAGCAGGTCAATCGAGTCCCCGGCAGTGCGCGCGATCTGGTCATACACCATGCCGTCCATCATGGAGCCGTGCAGCGCCGCCTTGGAATTGCAGCGCTTCTCCTCAATCTCCATGCGAAACGCCTGTCCGAGAATGGCCGAGACATCCAGAACCAGAAGATAAGTAACGGAAGGAAGACGGCGGTGACAAGAAAGCAGAGCTGAGGGAGGCGAAATCTTACCTCGGCCTGGCAGAGGCCATCCCCTTCACCAGTGGACTTTGTGGATCCCAGGACCGTGTTGCCTCCCGGCACCACGACCCCCAAGCCATACTCTCGAGCGATCTCCTCCTGCACGACGACGTACATCTGCTCGAACTCGTTGGCGAGGTTGCGGAAGAACATCTCCGTCTCCCGGCCAGGCAGGGATGGGACGACGGCGCCGCCGTTGCCCGGAGGGAGTGGCTCGGTGGACGGGACGTAGAGCGTCCACATCTCACGGAGGCCGTCCATCGCCCCGTCCACGGAGTCGGCGAGGATGTACCACCCCTCCCCGGTGATGCAGTCGCGTTCGAGCTTGATTAGCTTGGTGGCAATGCGGATAGCGTCCTGCAACCCATCGGAAAGAGGATTAACACATAAACCTGAACGGCAAGCATAGTAAAGACGTAGATAGATGTATCTGGGCGACCATTAGGTACCTCGCGGTTGGCACGCGAGCTCGGGAGGAGCTTATCCATTGTGGTGACGAGCAGCTCGATGGAGTGCCCAGCAGTGCGCGCGAGCTGGTCATACACCACGGCGTCCATCATGGAGCCATGCAGCGCCGCCTTGGAGTTGCAGCGCTTCTCCTCAATCTCCACGCGAAACGCCTGTCCGAGACATCCAGAACCAGAAGATTAGGAAGGGAAGCAAGACGACGATGACACGAAAGCAGAGCTGAGGGAGGCGAAATCATACCTCGGCCTCGCAGAAGCCATCCGGTCCACCAGTGGACTTGATGCGCGTTGATCCCAGGAGCGCGACCCCCACGCCATACTCTCGAGTGATCTCCTCCCGCGCGACGAAGTAGAGCTTCTCGAACTTGTCGGCGAAGTGGCGGAAGACGAGCTCGGTTTCCATGCCAGGCAGAGATGGGAGGACGACGTGGGGGTTGCCCTGAGGGAGCGGTTCGGTGGACGACACGTAGAGCGTCATCATCTCGCGGAGACCATCCATAGCCGCTTCCAGGGACTCGGCGAGGACGTGCCCTTCCCCGGTGACGCAGTTCTCCTCCAGTTTTATGAACTTGGTGGCGATGCGAAGTGCATCCTGCGTGCAAATAGAAGAAGGGTTACCGCATCAAATTTGCAAGTCAAGCATGCCAAAGACGAATAGAGATCTGGGTGACCATTAGGTACCTGGAGGTTGGCGCGCGAGCTCGGAAGGAGGATGTCCATGGTTGTCACGAGCAGGTCGATCGAGTCTCCAGCAGTGCGCGCGATCTGGTCATAAACCATGGCGTCCATCATGGAGCCGTGCAGCGCCGGCTTAGACTTGCAGCGCTTCTCCTCAATCTCCACGCGAAACGCCTGCCCGAGTGATCCAGAACCAGAATATTAGGAAGGGAAAGCAAGACGATGCATGTTAAGAAGCAAGACGATTCGATGTTCAGGAAGCAGAGATTTGAGAGGGGCCGGCGAAATCATACCTCCGCCTCGCAGAAGCCATCTCCTCCAGTCGTGGACCTGATGCGAGTGGAACCCAGGGCCGCGCCTCCTCCCGGCACCACGACCCCCAGGCCGAGCAGCGAGACATGGTGGCCGGAGGAGAGCGCGGGCGTGGAGCCGGAGGCCGTGAAGCACGCCGAGCCCGCGTGCTCAGACGCGCACGCGCCCCAGCCCAGCGCGGAGACCGGCGCGAGGTGTCGCAAGCGCAGCGCGGAAGATGGCGCGAGGAGGAGGTGGCCGGGTCGAGATCCAACCACGACGAAGGTGTCGCCGGCGAGCAGCTTTCCGACCGGAAGAGGAGAGGGGACGAGGAAAGACGACGCCATGGCTGGTTTGGTTTGGGTACTCGGTGGTGGTGCAGTGGAGAACTGGAGATGAGATGGCCAGGACGGGACGGGAGGGAGGTGGTTTTATAGAGCGGAGACACGCCAAGGACAGATGTCAGTGGGCCATCTCGTCCGTTGCAAAAAGTTTCTTTTGCGCAGAGTAGCCCGTTTCGTGCCACATATTTCCGTTGAATGGCGGTGAGCAAGAAGAACCAAATTTGTACAGGATACAGACTCAGAGAAAACACACTTGCCCGTCTACTACTTCTCCGCATACATGCCCGTTTTGTGACTCAGAGAAAACACACTTGCCCGTTCCACTGTTTCATGGTTTTGACCGTGATCCGTCTCACGCGAACCAAGGTGCAAAAAGTTACCACTCAGAGCAACGGCTGATTCTGCAGTTCATTTGGTGCTTTAAGATTCGTTCTGAAAGTGTTTCACCAACTTTTGCAGGTTTTAGAAATCTACCGCAGTAAAAATACACTAATTGGAACACAATGAAACATGGTATATAAAAATCATCATTCCTCGCAACTCTAACATACACATCGCATCTAAACAATGCTTTTCCGCATACGCAAAAACGACTATTTATAGTTCCGAGAGGCGTCATCCAGAATAGATATGCAAAGACCAGGTGCAAGCATGTGGGGCATATGTGTCATTTTCTAAATATATTCCCCCTTTCTCTCATTTTGTCTTCTCCCTTTCCTAGCTTCCGCCCCGCGCGTCCGCCCACATATCTGTCATGATCATCGTTGATCCCGTGTCCCGCCGCAAGACCTCTCTTCCCCTTTCGGTCCAGCTCGCCACCACCCTGCAAAGGGAGAATAGGTCGACTAGAGGGGGGGTGGGGGTGGTGAATAGATAATTACCCATCGACGCGCAGGAGCCAGGAGACGGTTCTTTTTTACTCGAATTGTAAACAATTCAAGTGGGTGGCTTGTGTTTGACGGGACATTTTCCACTACTTTCTAGCTTATTTGAATGCAAACTTTGATAATATAATGAAGGGAAACACCTATATATTCAACCGAACAATCAATTGCCCTCGCTTGCTGGTGACGGTACCTCCTATTCATTGGTCGCTTCTCGCACGCCTCCCTTCCCTCTTGCTCCTCCTTCTTAGCGCAGCGGTCGCCTCACAAGATCGATCTTAATCTATTGTAGGTTCGATGAGCCTACCATTGACGAGCTACGGGAGCTCACACGCCACCATGGAGGCGATGGACCTCACTCAAGTTTGAGCTTCTCCTCCGTGTGAGGCCCGAGGAAAACTATGATCGAAAGGGATGGGTTTGGCCCGACATTGCTCTAGCGAGATGGATTCGCCACCAACGTGCCCAATTCAGTGAGTAAGATGTAAACTTTTACGCATTTTATTGTGAAAGCACGTACAAGATGTTGCATGGTTTTGTGTGCATGCGCTACAGTTTTGTGTTTTCTCAAATTTTCCAATGAAGCTTACATACTTTTAAAATGTCGTGAACACATGTTTTTTGTTGTTGTAGTAATTTTCAAAAGTTGTCGTGAATATTTTTTGGACGGTTGTACATTTAAAAGTGTTACACATAACCACTGATTTATAGCATTACTATTTCAAAATGTTGCGTTTTATAGAAAAATTCCATCTTCCAAAAAAATCCGACCATTTGGTAATAGTATATTTTTTATATGTTAAGGGAGATGGCATGATCTTGGCGAAAAGTATCGATTTATGTGTCGAAATTTCGGCACGGTTTGTCATGCATTGAAAGGATGTCAGGATGCAAGCATGAAGCATGGCTTGCAACATGAGTTCGTGACCGGCCGGTGATTCGCTGTACTGCAGAACTGTCGACGACGATGTGTGTGTGTGGGTGTGCCCGGCCGGCTAAGTACGCACGATACGACGGGCGTCTGGCTCGATTAATATCTCAGTCCCACCGATGTACGTACGACTCTTTCGGTGCAACAGGCGGACCAATATGAGTTATCTGGTTCAGGTACAAACGAACTATCGTGCTCCGCGTCCACCGGGTGGGACGTGCGCTTTACGTGTGCTGGTCTGGTCAGTCGGAACAAGTCCATTCCTTTCTTTTGCATCGGATCCCATACAGTTCCTCTTTATGCGCTTTTTCCTGTTCGTTCAAACCGTGGGAAAAGAAACTTTTTCCCATTTCGTTCAAGCAGAGCGCAGACACGGTGCCACTGCTGCAGGGCGCACAGGCACAACCAACGCTGGCAGCGGCAGCCTGGCAGGGTACCTCACCTGCTCTGCCGTGGGAAGACCAGGGATAGGATCGCAAGAAAACAAAAACGCTTTCTCTTCTCTTCTCTCCTCTTCTCTTCCATTCCTCCCTTCCCGTTTCTATCGCCACCGTCCATTTTTGCAGTCACTTGATCTGAACCGTTTGCTTAGGTTGGTCAATCATGTCTGTACACTGTGTGTTTCCGTGCCGTTTCTTTCTGGACGTTGTGTTGGTGAACACGTGGAGTTCTCTGCTTGGGACTCTCTCCAGGAGCGAGAGAAAGAATTGCGGCGTCGAATGCAGAATTCCTCGTGTTCCACTTTTTTTTGTTTGTTTCAGTCAACATGAATATTTCAGTCTCATCTCGGTCTATGAAACAGCTTCCTTAATCTAGCTTTGTCGTGATCACAGAAAAGAGAGGAAGGATTTTCTTCCGAAAAGAGAGTAGTACAGTCAAATTAAAGGCAGGCAGCGAGGCTGTGATAGGGCAGGCTGCAGAACAGCAGCGCGGAGATTTTTTTTTCCTTTTATAATATGATCGCAGAAAGGCTTCAAGTGGTCCAGTGAGTGCATCTGTGCATGCACAACACAACAACTCCTGCTTCTTTCTTGTCTGTCAAGAACTCTTGCGGTGGCCTGCTTTCTCCCTCGACCCCCCATCTCCGCGGTCCTTGTGCCTGCTTTGTTTGTACTCGTCCAAAGACCACCAGCTGGTAGGCGCCTCTAGACTGCACAAGTGCAGAAGGGGATGCAATTGTTGTAGAGGACAGCTGCAACACGGCCGGCACAGGGATTAGGACACGAACTTTTTTTCTTGACGTGACACACGAACTTGTTGATGTAAGGAAATAAAAAGACTGTGCGTGTCTGTTTGCGTCGGTACGTGGATGCGGAAATGGTCGTCGGGTCACGAATGTCCGTTTACGTCAACGGTGTTCCAAGCAGCCCGACGCATTATGTCCGGCGAGGCCGGTTTTGGGTTATTTTCGCTGAAAAGGTGAAAATATATGAAACAAAATAACCATAGAAATAGAGGTTATAAAATACTTTATTATTACAACCAAATAAACACGAAAGTCTACATGCACCAAGCATTAAAATACATAGATCTACTGGCAGATAAAAGTAGATGACATTGGCTACTCATCCATCTGCCGATGCCCAGCTAATGCTCACTCATGGTTACTCAAATCCTTCTAGAGATGTTTTAAAATGTTGAGAGACTTCAATGTTCATATTTAGGAACTCCTCCTGCCAAAGAGTTTGGCTCAACCAACTCACTCTGAAATCACATCCGTTGTCATTGCGGCCATGAGGACACTCTGTCTCGACGATCATGTTGTGCATGATCACACAACAGGTCATCACCTCATGCATGGTCCGAATAGACCATGTTCCAGCTGGGTGACGAACAATTGGTCACTGATCTTGGATCACACAAAATGCACGCTCCACATCATTCCTGCAAGCCTCTTGCACCATGGCAGATCTCTTATCTTTTTCTGTTTAGGGATTACGGATTGTATTCACTACTGTGGTCCAGTCAGGATAAATGCCATCAACAAGATAATATGGCTTGTCATATGCATTGTCATTGATCTCATTTCTCACCTTTGGAGAAGTGTCGTCCATATGCCGGTTGAACACTCTCGAGAGCAGTTGAGCACACTGATGTCATTGTCGGGATTGGCCATGCCAAAGAAATAGTGTCAAATGCACAAATCTTACCATGCCACTTCCTCCAGAATAACAATGCATCCCTCGGCATGGCCGTTGTACTGACCCTGCCATGCAAATGGACAGTTCTTCCACTACGAAATGCATGCAATCGATGCTACCGATCATGCCCGGGAACCCTCTAGCCTCACTGATCAACAACAGCGTCTAGTGTCCTCAACACTTGGGGCTCTCAAGTATAGTTCGCCGAACACCCCATTCACGGCTTGGCAAAAGTGGTACATCGATTCATGGCAGGTGATGTCACTCATTCGCATGTACTCATCAAAGATATCACCGGGCATTCCATATGAAAGAATGTGAATAGTTGTAGAGCATTTCTGGTAAGAAGTGAAGCCTAGCTTACCACTGGCATCAGACCTGCATTGGAAGTTGGGGTCGAAGTCTCTGACACACCGTAGAATGACCATGAACAAGTCTGTTGACATTTGATACCGGCGCCGAAAGAAGTGCTCCTTGTACACCAGATCGGTGAGGTGGAAGTAATCTTTGTAGATCCGGGCATGTTTGCCGACTTAGTTGCGCTGCACGTTGACCTAGCGACCCTTCGTCGAGCCCCGGCACACCAAAATTTGCTTTTGATGGTGCTCATGGAGATGGATGCCGTAGAAACCATGAGGTGCGACATCTGCTCGGCCTCTTTGTCAGGAGAGCTATCAATGCATTCCCTACGCATCCTTTCGAGCGACTACGTGATGTCCATCTACGAGGCACCAACAGTGTCTCAATACCAAGTCACACTGCACAGAATTCGATCATACATGTAATTTGTTGAATAGGTCCTGAGCGTCAAGGCCAGCAGGCGCTCCCTGCAGATGCGCGTCTAAGAGGACATGAGCAACGGGAGCAGGACCTCTCCACTAACCTAGCTCCAATCCTGGACCAAGGAGGAGGCGTGGCACAGAGAAACCTGGTCGACAACGGAGGTGTGGCGCGGCGGTGGGGTGGCGGCGTCGCCCTAGGGCTGCATAGAAGGGCCGAGGGACACAAGCAAACGTTGTTCAATTTAATTGTTCGTGGCGTGCGGGGATGGGCAGGAATACAATGTCACGAAACGCGTCCGCGCAGATGCATTTCGACCCCAAATTTGGGACGTGTTTGCATCCCCGCGAACATGCCGATCATTTTATGTCGGGCCGTTGGGCTGGGGTGCATACCCATTTTTCGACAGCCCGGGTTGTTGGAGATGTCAATATGACTTAGACATAGGGCATCTCACGCGGCTCGACCTATTTCGAGCACAAAATGCAGCGAAAAGGCGTCTCCCTTCCGAAGAGCGTAGATTGGAGGGGAGACTACTAGGTGGCGGCGCAGTTCCACTGGTTGACGAGGCGGTCTTCTTCACCCCCTTCTATTCTCGAGGGCATCTTCTACCGATAAGCTCCTTCTTTCGCAAGCTCCTCTCCTTGTACAAGACTAAGGTTCATCATCTCAATCCCAATTCCATCTTGCAATTTTCGTGTTTTGTCATGCTCTATGAGTTGCAATTTTCGTGTTTTGTCGGACACACCTCGTCGTTCCTTCGTGCAAGTTGTGGCGGGCGACCTCGCTGCGGCTGCGATGTCCGGGCCGTCGCGCCCGACGGTGCCGCCAGGGACGACGGCGGTTGCTCCGGGGAACAGGGTGCCCGCGCCTGGAGCTGCGCGGCCAGGAGGGCCTCCTGCCACCATCGCTGCGCCTTACCCTGGCCCGCCTGGTTTCCAGGGGTGGCCTGCCGGTGCCCCGATGCCGGCACAATCTGCTCCAGCGCCGCTCCCTCAGGCTGGTTTTCGCCCTCCCGTCCGTGCACCCGCTCCACCGGTACAATACATGCATGCACAGCAGTCTTATCCGCAGTACCAAGGTCAGTTCTATCAGTATCCGCAAACAGGACAGCAGTATGCGCCGCAGATACCTATGCAGCAAGTTGTTCCACAGCAGCCACCGAATCAACAACAACCAACTCAACTTCAACAGCCAATTGCTCAACCTGGTCAAGGGAAGAAAAGGCGAAAGAAGAAGACGGTGGTCGTTGGGGGGCCGGAGGCGGGGGGCGCTGCAGTCCCTACCACAATAGGGCAGCCCATCCCGGTCGCTATGGGACAGCCATCGATGATAGCTGCGCAGGACATACCTGCCGCACCTCAGCAGGTACCTACTGATGTTCCAGTCCCTGGTGCTCCCGCGAAACAGAAAAAGGTGGGACGCTGTTGGAAATGTGCTGTCAATACTCATACAACTAAGGCATGCAAGGCCATTCACTACTGCTTGGTTTGTGATTCTGGGGATCATCCGACTATCAGATGTCCTATTCTGAAGGTACCGAAGCCCATGAGTTTTTTTGTTGGATGCGGTAATGATGCCACTCTTGATCTTCAGCTCCCTGACTCGGTATATAAGCCTCAGATGGTTGCTTCTGGAGCACCAACAGCTTTGGTTCAGGTTTCGGGTGAGGGGATGGTCACGGCGGTGGATATCCTGAATCTTCTTGCCCGTATGTGTCCAGGAAATCCCGCTTGGAGATGGGAGGCGACTCCGCATGGGGACAAGGCCTTTCTTGTTGAGATTCCTACTTCTGCTGATTTGGAGAGGATCGATGGTATGCAGATGAGTGTTCCCAAGGTTGATGCACAGGTGCTCGTCTCCTCTTGGGAACATCAGGACATCGTTCCGGCTTTTGTTATGCAGCCAGTTTGGGTACATATCGACGGGGTTCCGGACTCGTTGAAGCATTTTCTTGGGCTATGGGCTGTTGGAACTCTTATTGGGACTACACTTGATGTGGATTTATATACCCTCCGTAGCCAGGGGATTGTTCGTGTGTTGGTGGCTATGCGGGACGTGGCTGCTCTCTCGAGAGATAAACGTGGCTATTTGGAGGTCATTGCTTTGCTTCACCTCAATGGCTACAGGTTTTGGTTCCGGAGAGAGGCGGTTGGTTTCGAACCTGACATTCGTTTTCGGCCTTTTTTCTGGAAAGATGGAGAGGATAATGATGGATCCCATGGTCTTGAAGAGAAGAGGCTTGAGGAGGGGCCAGCGGAGGTTGCTCCGGGGGCGGCTAATATGGAGGTGGATAGCCATCCTTCTACGCAACCTACAGGAGCTTCATCGGCGACGGGTGCTCAAATGGCCCTTACTCCTTTTAATCATTCGCCAGTGACTGCTAGAGGAAGAGAGATTGTGGCGAGGGCGCGGTCTGAGGCTCCGTATTTGGTTGCTTCACCACCTATGGTGACTCGGTCTCCTTCACCGTCTCGTGTTCGTACCTTTATGCAGGGTCGTACCAGGCCAGCTTCGTCACCTTCGTCGAGTCTCGCGCCGTCGGTATCGAAGGCAGCACCATCTCCTCTCCATTCTTCGGACTTGAGGGAGGTGGAGGAGGAGCCGTCTTCTTCGACGGTTTTGGCTCAGTCTCTCTCGGCGCCCCTTTTTCGCCAAGGGAAGCAGCCGGTAGAACTGTCCCCATCGCCGCCGCCATCCGGACTGCGCCTACGTGACCCGTCGTCTTCATCTCCTTATGTTGATCCGCAGCCGAGTGGAGGTGGCGGGGCGCGAGGGGTCGTGGACACGCTCGTCTCCGAGCCACGCGTGTCCGCTGCCGCCGTGTCGCCCACGCTTAGGGCGAGGAGCGCCCCTGACGTGGTGGCCACGCTGGTGCCACCTGCTGCGGATGTGCAGCGAGTCTCCGACGCGCCGCGGGAGGCAGTAGCGCCTCTGCGGACAGAGGAGCTGGCGGAGCCGGGACGTGCAACGCCGCCGGCGCCTACCGTCGGCATGCAGCGACCCTCGGACTCACCTTCGGAGGCAGCGCCGCCTCCACGGGCGGAGGGGTCGGTGGGGCTGGGGCGTGGCCTGGACCCTCTGGGTTCGGCTAATGCCCTTGCCTCGTCTTCGGTGGACGCACAGCAGCGCCGTGCCGTGGCTTCCATCGCCGGGCAGCGGACCTCGGACGCTCCTCGGGTTGCAGCTCCGTCCCCACAGGCGGTGGGGATGGCGGGGTTGGGGCGTGGCCTGGACCCTTTGGGGTCGGCTGATGCCCCGTCGTCTACGCCTTCTTCGCCGGCAGTTGGTGGGGTGTCGAGGCCAGGGTCGGTGCGGGGTGCTTCATCGCCACTTACCCCTGCAGCACCTACCTCTTCACCCACTTCGTCATTCGCTCCTACTTCGCCCACTTCTTCACCGCGCTCGAGATCTTCTACACCGGTCCCCGTTTCGCAGCTTCCTCCCCCTACCGTTCCTCCTCCGGTCGTTCAGCCGACGTTGAGGAGGAGTGGGAGGTACGCGCTTACGGAGGACAGGGCGGGTCCTACCGATGAGGACGCCATGCAGAGAGCCATGCGACGCAAGGCGGAGAAGAATTTGGACACGGCAGGTACGAGACAAACATCCAAGTCTTTCACTTCTTTTTCAAATTCTCGTATTTCTTCTAATTTGAGTAGTTTAGGAGTTTCGTTGGGTACTAGGCCTGATGAGGTTTCGGTTTCTGCCAATGTGTTGAGACAGACGGAGCTTGACCGTTTAACGGTTGCTCCGAATGACTCCACTGGGCTTGAGACTCCAGTTGATGACGATGATGGAGCGGATGACATCTTAGATGGTCAGCTCCTCTCGTCTATTATTGGTACTCTTACAGAGGTCGATTTGGAACATGCGGAGCTCAGTTCAATCTATGATCTAAAAGCTTCTGCACGTGGTTCTCGATCGTCCGCTGGTAAGAAGTCTCGTAGATATGGCAAAAATACTAAATCTACAAAAGTTTCTCGATGATTGGCATGTTTCGGAATAGCAGAGGTCTTGGAGACTTGGCTAAGCATTCTCATATTGCCGATGGTTGTAGAGATTATGATTTAGATTTTATTGCAATATCGGAGACGGGTAGACGAAAATTCTCACAAAGTTTCCTCGACCGATTATCAGGCGGGATTAACTTTCAGTGGTTTTCTCGTCCGCCTCGTGGTAGGTCTGGGGGCATTTTACTTGGTGTCCGCATAGACACAATGACTGTTCTTGCTAGTTCAGATGGAGAGTACCACATCAAACTCGATATCCAGAACAAAGCAGACGGTTTCATTTGGAGTCTGGTTGCTGTGTATGGTGCTGCCCAAGACGCTTTTAAGGCCGACTTTTTACGTGAGTTGGTAAATCTCGCAAAGGATAATCCGTATCCGATTTTAATCGGAGGGGATTTCAATTTGATGAGATTTCCTCATGAGAAGAGCAAAGGTCCTTTTCTTGGACATTGGCCTTTCTTGTTTAATGCTGTCATTGATAGCTTAGACTTAAGAGAGGTATTTATGTCCGGTCGACAGTTTACTTGGGCCAACAGCTTGCCTGAACCCACATACGAGAAACTAGATCGTGTGTTGATGGATACCGAATGGGAGAATCAATATCCTATGGTGTCCGTCCGCGCTCTAGAGCGTATTGAAAAACTGTCTGACCATGCTCCTATCCTTCTAACCACTGGGAATCCGCGACATGTTTGTAAACGGCCGTTCAAATTTGAACTAGGTTGGTTACAACGAGATGGATTTCATGAGATGGTTAAGAGGGTTTGGGAAAGACCAGTCGGGGGTAACAATCCGATTTCGAGATGGAATAACAAAATGTGCGCCATGCGTAAACATCTCGCGGGTTGGGCTGCCCATACGGCTGGTATTCTTAAAAAAGAGAAGCTTCGCCTTTCAAAAGTGATCGATGATCTAGAGGCCCTTGCGGAAGTGAGACCGTTATCCGCGCAAGAGATTGACCTTAAGAATCAATCCAATGCGCAGATGGCGAGCCTTCTTCGCGAAGAGGAACTCAAATGGTATCAACGATCCAAGGCCCAATTCATTTTGGAAGGGGATTCGAATACACGATATTTTCATGGCTTAGCCAATGGAAGACATCGGAAAAAACGTATTCATTCTCTCATCCAAGATGAAGGGGTCATTGAAGGGCACGAGCAACTCAAATCATACATTACTAATTATTATAAGGATCTGTTTGGGCCTCCGGAGGAAAGTTCTTTCTCCCTTAATGAGGACCTAACGGATGACATACCCCAAGTTTCTCCAGAAGAAAATGGTCTCTTAACCGCACCTTATTCCGAGGATGAGGTTAAGAAGGCAATTTTCCAAATGGAATGCAATAAAGCACCGGGTCCGATGGTTTCCCAGGAGTTTTATCAAACTTTGGGATACTATTAAATTGGATCTTCTAGATTTGTTCGGTGATCTTCACACAGACAACTAGAACTATTTCGTCTAAATTTTGGTGAAGTAATTTTGTTACCGAAGGTTAATGAGGCAGAAAGGATTCAACAATATAGACCTATTTGCCTCTTAAACGTCAGTTTCAAGATTTTCACGAAAGTGGCCACCATTAGACTTAATACGGTTGCGGATCATGTTGTCCAACCTTCACAGACTGCTTTCATGCAAGGAAGGAACATCCTTGATGGAGTGGCAGTTCTGCATGAGACGGTACATGAGATGCATTCCAAGAAACTTAATGGGGTCATTTTAAAATTAGATTTTGAAAAGGCATATGATAAGGTCAAATGGTCTTTCCTACAACAGACACTAAGGATGAAAGGTTTTTCTCCCGAGTGGCGTGCTCTAATTCACGATTTTGTGTATGGAGGTAGTGTGGCAATTAGGGTCAATGATGACACCGGCCACTATTTCCAGACACGCAAAGGGTTACGCCAAGGAGATCCGCATCACCAATTTATTCAACATTGTATGATATGCTGGCAATACTCATAGAGCGTGCCAAGTCTGATGGTCAAATTGAGGGTGTGATCCCACACTTGGTTGATGGGGGTCTATCTATCCTTCAATATGCCGATGACACAATTCTTTTTATGGATCATGATCTCGAAAAAGCTCGTAATCTCAAATTAATTTTAGCAGCTTTCGAGCAGTTGTCGGGATTGAAAATTAACTTCCATAAAAGTGAATGTTTCGGTGATGCCCAAAACGATATGACTCAATATTCAGAGTTGTTTGGTTGCGGGCAAGGCCATTTTCCTATTCGGTATTTGGGTATTCCGATTCACTATCGGAGACTTACACTTGCTGAATGGAAGATTGTGGAAGAAAGATTACAGAAACGCCTTAGTAGTTGGAAAGGCAAATTGTTGTCCCTAGGAGGAAGATTGGTACTCATTAACTCGGTACTAACAAATATGGTACTGTATATGTTATCATTCTTTCTTCTGCCGAAAGGAATTCTGCATAAACTCGATTATTATCGATCCAGATTCTTTTGGCAAGGGGATAGCGAGAAAAAGAAATATCGATTGGTTAAATGGAGTATGTAGTCCCAAAGATCAAGGCGGGCTTGGAATTCATGACCTGGAGGTTAAGAATTCTGCTCTGCTAGGTAAATGGCTTTTTAAGCTTCTTACTGAGAATGGGACTTGGCAAACTATTCTTCGGAGAAAGTATATTGGCTCGAAGACGCTCTCCCAAGTGGTTTGGAAACCCGGGACTCTCACTTCTGGGCTGGTCTCATGGCGACGAAAAATATTTTCTTTCGTCATGGTACTTTTTCTATTAAGAATGGAGCACAGATACGTTTCTGGGAAGATGTTTGGTTGGACAATGCTTCCCTGAGTGAACAATATCCTGCTTTGTATAGTATTGTTCGTCGCAAAGGTGATACCATTGCTACCGTTATGGCTACCTCACCACCGAATGTGACGTTCAGACGGGTTTTACTTGGACAAAGGCTAACAGCGTGGAATATTCTAGTTCAACGATTGGGTGATATTCAACTATCCCCTGAACCGGATGAATTTAGATGGAATCTTCATGTAGATGGCTCTTTCTCAGTTAAATCTTTATACAATGCAACCCTTCATTCTGATTTACCAGTTGATAATAATAAGAAAATTTGGAAGATGAAGATACCATTAAAAATAAAGATTTTTGGATGGTACCTTCGTCGAGGAGTTATCCTCACAAAAGATAATCTTGTTAAGCGGAATTGGCACGGAAGTTCGCGGTGTGTTTTCTGTCATCATGATGAAACCATCAAACACCTATTCTTCCAGTGCAGTTTTGCGAAATCTATATGGTCAGTCATCCAAGTAGCGTCTACCCTGTATCCCCCGACTAGTGTGGCAAATGTCTTTGGCAATTGGCTTCACGGTGTTGATTCAAGGTTTAAGTTGCTTCTTAGGGTGGGTGCGCTAGCAGTTATCTGGGCGCTCTGGCTAAGTAGAAATGACAAGATTTTTAACGATAAAAACTGTTCTATGTTGTAGGTCATCTACAGATGTACAGGTATTCTCCGTTCATGGTTACCTCTTCAGCGGGCGGAGAATCGAGACCTCTTTACGGAGGTGTGTACACGGTTGGAGGCTACGGCGAGGGATACTTCTTCCCTACATGGGTGGCAGCATAGTCTACGGATTGAAGCTCCACCCTCTCCTTAGGCGTTCTACAGTTCATCGTCTCGATATGTATTTCGCCTTTTTTATGTTTTGTTCGTTCTGAAGAATTGAACAGCTGTGTGCATCCTGGTTATGCAGAGGCTGGATGTAATTGCTTTTTAAAGTAATAAAGCATCCTTTATCGAAATTTTTTTGAAATTCCACCCAACTTGCAGTTGTGACGGTATTTCTTCATAAGCCGCGCGGAGGGCGACTTGGTGGTCGGCAACACCTTACTCATTTGTGTGGCGAATGAATTATATGTGCTATGCTCGGTGATGAACCCTAGGGAGGCTGGTGGATGGATGATGGTGGATCTCATGTGATCTATGAGAATAATGTGTGTGTTGCTCGACAGCTCCACATATCCTTTATATAGAGGATTTTTAGTGTTACAAGTGTCGAGTCGGTTGCTATGTTGGTAAGTGGATTCTACCACGACATTATTGATCCTATCTTAAGCCGGTTACAAATAAGATCCTGGATTATCCTTGGATATATCCTCGGCTCGATCCTATGTTGATTATATCTTGATCATGGCGTGGTTCACACTCCACCGACCTCTATCGTGCGGGGCTGGGCTGCTCATTGATAATGCTAGAATGGCTAGCCTCATGCCGAGTGATACCCTTCCTGCCTTGTCGACCTACCATGGGCCCATGATCTCCTCACTTAGGAAATAACCTTGTTATACTATTATAATATATTTTAGAGAATGTTCCATGTGTGAGTACAACCGATAAATGTATAAATTTAAAATTCTGGTTGACCCGAGATACTCACTAGCGGGGCCGCTAGCTTCTATTGAAGTGGGTCGGCCTGTGGCCTCTCAAATTGGGCATGAGCCTGGTGTCGACCCATTCCGATCCTGACATATGCGGTGTGTTGCCTCGTGGACATGTATTTGTGTTTGTGGATTTCCTTACCTTAATCAGTTGATTTGGGCCTTTTGGAATAGTCTTTTATTTCATTTCCCCATAGGATATCCTTGAGGTAATTTCACTCGGGAAATGCACTTTGGCTCATAGGAGCATTTGCTCTCTTTGTCTGAATCCATATTTCAAAGTATCAAAAAATTCTAAACTAAATTTTTACATGTACATCTAGACATTTTATGTTGGTACACAAATTTTCACAAAAAGAAAAAAAATTATGTGGCTCCTGTAAAAAAGACAATTTTTGATGTTGTAACACGACTACGTACATCGCATTTTTTTTGTCTTTTTTGTACACACCACACAAAATATTGTTTTCTCATGAAAACATGTGTACGAACATAGAATGTCATGATGTACACCAACAATTTTATGTCAATTTTTTTTTGACATTTTATAATGGGAGCATTTGCTCCTATGAGCCAAAACGCCACCTCCAATTTCACTCCTCCTTTTTTAACACACACACGCACGCACCCACGCACCCACGCACACACACACACACACACCCTCCCTCTCTTATGCACATGACAACACCAGCCAAGTCTGGTAACCTCCCGCCATCAAGCTCCGATGATCATGCTCCGCAGTCCAACCCAGGCGTATTCTATCACCGTTCCCTGCAGCCCGCACCCTCCCGTTGTGTTGTTGTTGATGACCTCGAGGTGTTCGCAAGTTATAACTCGAAATCGGTGGCTTCCCTCTAGTAAACTCAATGGAAATAATAGAGTACCATGGGGTGAGTCCACATTGATTGGATCTGGCGTTGATGGGGCTTTGGCGAGGTGTATTAATTTGTCGCAGTGAGCCTGATCCGATGAAGTTTGTGCTCCGGGACAAGGTTACCTCCTGTGAATTTTTTAATGTTGTGTGAGTCTTTTTCAAATTCCTAACTCGTGTGTGTTTTGCTTCGAACACACAAGTGAGATGTTGCAATGATTTTGGATGCCCACCGCTAATCTTGCCTTAATGATGTAAAAGTTTTCATGAATGTTGCAAATGTCGCCCTTTCGTTTTGCATATGTGTGTTTACTTTTACCTCTGAGTGTGTTGTGATGGATCGAGATTTGTTGCGACAAGTGGGGATTTGCTGACCCATATATTTTTGATGCACAATTGTTTCAAAATGTTGCATTGCTTTTATACATTTTGACCCACCGTGAAATAAAATGTTGGGGATATATATTCTACAAGGATCGGATGAACCAGATTTCGCTTTTTGGTGACATGCATCGGCGGAGGATCGGAGGCGGAGGATTTTTTTTTTTTTGAAACGAGGCAAAAGCTTTGCCATTATATTGATATAGAAGGAGCAAACAGGGTATGGCCTAGGCCAAAAAAGAAAAAATAAAGAGGGACAAGCCCCTGAAAAGACAGAATCAAACCATAAGCTCGGCAAGGTTTTTAGCTCCAGCTAGCACCCAGGCTTCCCCTTCTTTTTTGATCCTACGCATGACCTCTGAAGGCAAGGAAGACTTGCCGTTGAAGACTCTATCGTTCCTTTCCTTCCAAATCTCCCAGGCGATGAGCATGATTGCTGTTTTGAGACCTTTCGGGGAGGAGGAGGGTGATTTGGCAGTGGCCTGCCAGTATTCGAGAACCTTAGGCCGGTTGGTCCCCATGCTGAGCAGCAGATCTGGACAAGAGAGCCAGCTGGCCGTGGCCGACCAGATCCTTCTAGAGTAGCGACATTCGAAAAGTATGTGTCGAGCTGTCTCCGGGGAGCACCTGCAGAGCTGGCAAGAAGGGGTGTGCGGCCATCCACGCTTGGCTAGGCGGTCGGCGGTCCAAAGACGATTCTGAACTGCGAGCCAAGCGAAGAAACGACATTTGGGCGGGGCCCAGGTCTTCCAGATGATCGAACCGAAGGAGCACGGTAGAGAGGCCATGAATTGTGCCTTATAGGCGGAACTAGCCGAATAACAGCCATTAGGCGAGATGGTCCAAATGATGGAGTCTTCGATATCCGGGGACAGCTGGACATCCGAAAGGAGGTCCCATAAGTGGACGAACTGAGCAATATGATCAGCAGTGAAGGAGTCCACCACAAGGTCGGTAATCCAGTTCTGGCCATTTAGAGCATCCTGGACAGTCCGGTTTTTCCTTCTGGAAGCTTTGAAGATCAGGGGCGCAAGGTCTTTTGGGGGCGAACCATTGAGCCAGGAGGAGGACCAGAAGGAGGCCTTCCTACCGTCGCCAATAGTCACTCTGGTGGCCGCGCTGAAAAGCTGACGATCGGAATCATCATTGGGGGTTTCAGTCCCCACCCAAGGCTTTTCTGGGGCCTTCCACTCGTGCCATAACCAGCGGAGTCTTAGGGCACGAGAGAATTTTTCCAAGTCGAGGATTCCCAGTCCGCCAAGCTCCTTGGGTCGACAGACCTTCTGCCAATTAACCTTGCACTTTCCCCCGCTCACAAATTCCTTGCAGGCCCAAAGCATACCCCGGCTGATCTTGGCGAAAACCTTTAGGATGCCCTTATCCGCCTTGAGGGCCGTGAGGAGGAAAATCGGCATGGATGATAAAACTGATTTCACATACGCGCAACATCCGGCCCGAGTGAGGTATTTGCCTTTCAAGGGGTTCAACCGCGTTGCCGCCTTGTCGATATAGGGCTGGAGATCGGCCTTTCTAAGTCTGCCGAGCGACAGGGGCAGACCAAGATACTTGAGAGGGAACTGAACGATGTCGGCCGGGAAGTTTGCCAGGACCGATGTTAGGTCAATGTCAGAGCAGCGTATCGGAGCAATGGAGCTCTTACCCACGTTGGTCATCATCCCAGAAACCATCCCAAAATTCTGAAGAATGCTGGCCAGGTTTGTCACATCACGCTCATTAGGGACCAGGAAGATGGCAGCGTCATCCGCATACATGGAGGTGCGGGGTCCCGGTAGTCCTCCAGGCATTCCAAGAAGCAGGCCGGAGGAGGTTGCCCTTTCCAAAATATGTTGCAGCGGGTCGATGGCGATGTCAAAAAGCAAGGGCGACAGAGGGTCTCCTTGTCTAAGGCCACGACCGTGGACGATATCTTTCCCGGGGATGCCATTGAGGATGACCCGTGATGAAGCTGAGGAAAATAAGGTGACCATCATAGCCCGCCATCTCGGGGGGAAGCCGAGACGTTGCATGAGCTCCAGAACATAATCCCAGCGGACAGTGTCAAAAGCCTTGGCGATATCCAGCTTAATGAGGAGGGCTGGAGTCTTGGTGCGGTGGAGCTTGCGGGCGGTGTTTCTGACATACATGAAGTTGTCATGGATGGTCCTGGTCTTGATAAAAGCGCTTTGGCTGCGAGAAACGATAGTATCCATCTTCGGGCTGAGCCGACGGGCCATAGCTTTGGCGATGATCTTCGGTATCGCATGAATGAGACTTATGGGTCTGAAATCAGTGATAGATTCCGCGCCATCCTTCTTAGGGAGGAGAACAATGTTAGCCGTATTGATGATGTGAAAATTGGGGGCTGACTGCTCAGAGAAGGCGTTGACGGCTTTCATGATATCCTCCTTGATGATGTCCCAACACGACCAGAAAAAAGCAATGGAGTAACCATCAGGGCCGGGAGCCTTATCAGCAGGCATGTCATCAATCGCCTCTTTTATTTCAAGCTCAGAGAAAGGCAGGTCGAGATCCTCCAGCATGTGGTGGATGGGGTTTATGGCCGCCCAGTTGAAAACAAGCTGGCGTGGAGGTGGTCGGCCCAAGGTATGGGAGAAATGGTTGAAAATAATCCTTTCCTTGTCCTCATGGGTCGTGGCCCAACCAGTATTGTGCCTGAGCCTTTGAATGTGGTTTTTTCGTTTCCTCGAGTTGATGCGTAAATGGAAGAATTTGGTGTTGGCATCACCCTCACGAAGGTAGTTTATTCTGGAGGCCTGCCGTTTCCGCGACCTTTCCAAAGCTGCAAGCCCCAGAACCCGTCTTTTAAGACCGCTACGGAGGGCCCTTTCATCTGCGGACAAGGCACGAAAATCCTGGGCCGTGTCCAGTTGAAGGATGACATCAAGTGCCATGAGAAGCTGAAGCTTGCAGTTCGAGAAGAGACCCTTGCTCCAGGATCGTAAGCTGCGCGCTGTAGCTTTCAACTTGTGGTTGATCACGTGGACTGGATGAGTGTGTGTAGACGGCTCCGTCCAGGCTTGAATGACCTTGTCTTGAAAACCCGGCATTTTGGGCCAGAAAGATTCGAAGCGAAAGGTAGGTGCCTTGCGAGGACCACTCTGATTGGACAGGAGAAGAGGGCAGTGGTCCGAGAGAGAAGACGAAAGGGCATGGAGAACATGGTTGTCGAAAGCCAAATCCCAGCCCGCATTGCAGAAGGCGCGGTCTAGTCTCACGAGTGTAGGATTTTCTCTCTCATTGCTCCAGGTATACTTTCTGTTTTGTAGCTTGATCTCTCTAAGCTGGCAAGTGGTGAGGGCGCGCCTAAATTGTCCCATGAGCCTGAAGTTTAGATTGTCATTGTTCTTATCTTCCGCCTGGTATATGAGGTTAAAATCCCCCAATGAGAAGCCAATTTTGGTCGTTGGCAGGGGAAGCGGTGATAACTTCGGCTAAAAAGGATCCCTTGTCCGCATCAGTGCTAGGGCCGTAGACCGTGGTAAGCTTGAAAGACGTGCCGCAAGCTCGTATGCTGACCATGGCAGAAATCAGATGGTTACCGATGTGGATGTCGGAGATGATAACATGTTCATCGTCCCAAAGCAGGAGGATGCCACCCCGAGTGCCGATGGCCGGTCTATGAGCGAAAGATCTGAGTCTGAAGCCGCCAATATAAGCCGCGGTCTGATGATCAACGAAGTCCAGTTTGGTCTCTTGGATGCAAGCAATATGACACGGGGTATCAGTGAGGAAGGAGTGGACGGTATCTTTGCGCTCTTGGTCATTTAGGCCCCGGACATTCCAGTCGGCGATGTTGAGATTAGGTCCAATCATTTTGATTTCAAGGAGGATGACGACAAGCAGAAAAAACAAACGACCAACCACTGAAAGTACTGACGATACAAAGCTAACAAACGCAGATCAACAAGAGCAGGAACGACCTAGCCAGCTAAACAGGCACCTCCTGGCCTGCAGGCTCGAACTCGGCTCCACTTGGCCCTCCCAGAGAGATCAGGGCTTCGTCTGCGTTCATCATGCTGCGAACATTTAGCTTGAAGAGGACGGTGAGAGCTTCAATCGTCTTGTCTGGCAGCTGAGTTTTGAAACGCTTGATATATTCGTCACGGGCTTGGATCAGTGGGATGCCTTCTGTAGCAACTCCCATCTTGGCGCTCAACACTTGAACAGCTTTGTCCATGGCATGCATCTTTGGCTTGGCTCCAAGGCGTGCACTGCGCCTAACATCGGGGACGGTGGGGGCCATGACAGTCCTTGTGCGAGGAGTCGCCGGAGCCGGTAGCGGCAGGAGAGGTGTAGGCGGGCGGTCGAAGAGGTGCTCAATAGCCTCCACGGACGGGCAAGCATGAGGCCCGGCCATGATCGCCATGGTTTGTTCAGCAGGGGAAGGAGCAGCCTTTCCCAAGTTTCCCGAGCCCTCCAACAGCATCTCGGTACCATGTGTAATGTTGTCATCGAGCGGCGCGAGAGCCACCCTGGCCGCAAGTGCATCATCATCACCGTGTTCCTCGGAATCTTCATTGCTGCTATCATGCATCTCCCAAGAGTCGGGCACAGGTGAGCCCGATAAGGTCAGTGAGGGCGGCGCGCTCCGGGCGGCGGGGGGAGCCTGAACAACCGGCAGATTATCCTCTTCCCATGAGCTGGGCAAAGGCGCGACGTCCACCGCGCGCAGGGGCGGTGACACAAGACGTGAGGAGCCCGGCGAGAGCAGGGTCGGGAACTCCTTGATCGCAACGGACCAATCGCGACAGCTTCCTTGGCTTCGAAAGTTGACGAGGGGTGAGATCTTTAAGGGGGTCGTGTCCTTCTCATGGGAGGTAGGCGGCACCGGTGGTGACGGGGCGACGACGATGGATACCAGTGGCCGCACAGCATGAGGTGGCGACGGGGCGACAACGACGGAGACCGGTGGCCGTGCAGCATGAGGTGCCGTCTGCACCTGGGCTGGAACAAAGGTTGACGCCAGGGTTGTCCCTTTCTTTTTCTACATTACAAGCTTTCTATTGTACTTCAAAAGAACATTTCGGTGTGTACTAATATATTTATTTGTCAATGTATTTAGTTACGTTTCTTAGTACTACTTCTATTTAATTAAATAAAGTAATATTTATAAAGCTTCAAATATACATACTTAAGAAATCTTGCAGTGTAAAATACAATGGAGTCAAGTACAGCATCAAGATTGATAGTAAAATAAATACTTCAGAGCAAGAGGGAAACAAAATCTTGTTCAAAAAAAAGGGAAACAAAATCTTGTTAAAAAAAAAGAGGGAAACAAAATGTTAGTTAAATAATGTGATCCATTGATCATATCCATTCTCAGAGGGAAACAAGATCCATACTTTGGTTGGTTGATAGACTTCGATATTACGTAGGGGAACAAGATCAATGGTTTGGTTCGTTGATAGATTTCGATTTTACATATTGAACTATTAAAAAGGTCACGACCCGTTCACTCTTCAGAAAATAGATTAACTGACTACTTAGACACGCCATAAGCAGAGGGCTTAAGTGAGTCATCACACGGTCAGGTCGGCGCGAGGTGTCGAGGTGCCGCCGCGCAATGCTCGCTGTAATCTTGAAACTTATAATGGATTGGAGGGAGTAGCTAGTATCTTTATCTGCGGTGGACTGGACTGCTGCTCAGAGAGCGAGAGCTAGTTTCAGGGCAAGATGACAACGCCTGACTATGATGGTTTACTGGGATAGACCTTGCCAAGGAAAAGTTGTTGATCTTCTTCTTCTGTGTGCTGTCTGTTAGCTCGGTTAAAAACTTCTCTTTTGTTTTGTTCGCTAGCATTAGGCGACGATTGTAAAAAAGCTTTAGTTTCTTTCCAACTGTTCTACCTTAACTTGCCAGTATATGGCACGATACTCGTTGTTTCGTTATCTCTGGGTAATGAAATCCGATCCTTGGATCGTTTGGAAAAAAAGGAGAAAAAAAGGATTGTCCTTCGGAGAATAGGTGTTATCAGTGATGTTCTCATGTTCAGGGGCGGAGACAGGCGGCGGGTACATAAGAAACAACAACTTGTTTAATGGTACTACTACAACAAATGATTTCTAAGCTCAACGGAGCGTTGTGAACTCACAACGCCAGGGGAGTACCCTTGAAAGAAGCACTTGTGTACACATAAGCTCATCGGCCCAGCGGAGCGTTCTGAACTTACAACACACCAGCAGAGTAGCCTTCCTAATCTGCATGTAGGTTGTACCTTGGGAAGAAGACCTTCTGTAGACATAAGCTCATACAGTTTGTGCATCATTTTTTCTTCTTCAGCCTAAGACAATGGTAGCAACAATCTTAGCAACAGATTACTATCTAACAAATCACCACCAAGATGCACTGTCACCATACATGCTTAAATGCTTAATAGTATCTGAGGCAAACCTGTAGTTTATGCAACTCATGGAATGTTGCTTGGTATACGCACACCTGTCGGATAGACTGAACCCTGATGCGCCATATATAACGTCAGTAGTGAGTAGTGACAAGCTCGCAGTCACTCTCCCGGGGGAACGATGGCATCGGCAGCGCTGCCAAGGCGCACTTCGTGTTTGTCCCTCTGATGTACCAGGGGCACGTGATCCCGGCGGTGGACACCGCGCTGCTGCTGGCCACACACGGCGCGCTCGCCAGCGTCGTGGCCACGCCGTACAACGCGGCGCGCATCCGCCCGACGATCGACATCGCCAGGCAGTCCGGCCTGCCGATCCGGCTCGTGGAGCTCCCGCTCGACTGCGCGGCCGTGGGCCTGCCAGACGGAGCCGACGACGTCGACAAGATACCGGCGGAACTCCACGCGAACTACTTCAGCGCGCTGGAGCTTCTCGCGGCCCCGCTCGAGCGCCACCTCCGCGCGCACCCGCCGTACCCGACGTGCATCGTGTCCGACTTCTGCCACGCCTGGACCGTAGGTGTCGCCGCGAACCTCCATGTACCGCGGCTCAGCTTCTTCAGCATGTGCGCGTTCTGCCTCCTGTGCCAGCACAACCTGGAGAGATTCAACACGTACGACAGCGTAACCGACGACAACGAGCCGGTGGTCGTGCCGGGCGTGGAGAGGAGGATCGAGGTGACGAGGGCCCAGGCCCCTGGGTTCTTCCGTTCTCCTGGGTTCGACCACCTAGCCGACGGCGTCGAGCGCGCGCATGCCCAGGCCGACGGCGTCGTCATGAACTCCTTCCTGGAGATGGAGCCAGAGTACGTCGCCGTTTACGTGGCCGCCAGGAAGATGAAGGTGTGGACCATCGGCCCTGTCTCGCTGTACCACCGGAACGCCGCCACGCTGGCAGCGAGAGGTAACACCACCACCGCCGTTGCTGCCGACGAGTGCGTCCGGTGGCTGGACGGCAAGGAGGCCAGGTCCGTCGTGTACGTGAGCTTCGGGAGCATCGTGCACGCGGACCCGAAGCAATTGGTGGAGCTCGGGCTCGGGCTCGAGGCGTCGGGCCACCCGTTCGTCTGGGTCCTGAAGAACCCCGGATACTACGGCGATGAGGTGAACGAGTTCCTCGGGGGCCTCGAGGAGCGCGTCGCCTGGCGCGGCATGCTGATCAGAGGGTGGGCGCCGCAGGTGTTGATCCTGAACCACGCGGCGGTGGGCGGCTTCGTGACGCACTGCGGGTGGAACTCCACGCTGGAGGCGATCGCGGCCGGGCTCCCGCTGGTTACGTGGCCTCACTTCTCGGACCAGTTCTGGAACGAGAAGCTGGCCGTGGAGGTGCTCGGGATCGGCGTCAGCATCGGGGTCAAGGAGCCGGTGGTATGGCAGGCGGTGGAGAAGGAGATCGTGGTGGGGAGAGAGGTGGTGGAGGAGGCGGTGAGGAGCATCATGGATGGAGGAGGTGAGGGGGAGGAGAGGAGGAGGAAGGCACTGGCGCTGTCGGAGAAGGCAAGGGCGGCCGTGCAGGAGGGCGGATCGTCGCTTTCTAACCTGCTTGATTTGATCAAGCGTTTCGAGGTGGACGCGGGAGTTCGCACGACTGAATGAGCTTCGCATCGCAGTTCGCAGGGCGCACAAGGGCGCCAACAGTTCAATTTTCGTTTGACGAACACAGTTCAAATTTCTGAAGATTCACCTTTTCTCTTTAACAGAAATTCACGCGTGATCTTGTTTTAATCCATGCATGCCCAATAGAATGACATAGTATCTCATTTCCTTCGGAGGTAAAGATGATCTAAAATATTTTCATATCAATTCGCTCGAATTTAAATGCTTACCAATATATTGAAACGCTACCTTTTATTTTATTTTAAAACAAGGCAAAAGATTCTTCATTCCATCAATTAAGAAGAACATAGTTTCCCAAATAATTAGCGAAAAACCAAGTGAAAGCCATCACAACCTAGTGATCAGGCACCCGAAATATAATCATGCACACGCCATCGAAAAGAAAACATAGTAGCGGTTGCACGTCGATGTCATTGTTATCGTCATCACTTCTCCCGGAGCAAGCTATTTTGGCTTCACCGCAAGTGACTACAGACAAAGCTCACACCACAAAGGTCACAATAAAGCAAGCAAAGATCGGTGCCAAGCAATCGGACCGATGCAACAATGACAATGCAATTTCGACTATGGGGATGAGCTATGAACGAGAAATATGCTAGGGTGTTGTGGAAGATTACCAAACGGACCACCCTCACATGTCATTGTAACCAACCCGTCAACAGGCTGGACTCTATCGCCTCAACTCCGACTTCAGATCAAACAACTGGAAATCAAGCAGACATGCTCGAGAGCCGACGACACCAACCTTGCGGTGACCCCGACATCGCTAATCCATGTTGGCTTCGCCACGCCAATATTGACAAGTACCACCACCATCTTCCACTAGTCCCTGGGCCGATGCTCAACTCCAGAAACAATGCCTTCATGGGGAAGACGACGCAAAACCACAACCATCATTCAATCACAATGATCTAGGATTTCCCACGGAGTTCCATCCGGTGAAGGAAGGATTGCAAAACCTCTACAATGCCATCTGCAAGAGAACAATGTACAAGAGTAATGCCACCGCCGGTTCTGGCCACAACGAGATGAGGCTTTCCCGTAGATTTTGATACACATTTTATATCATCATATCGGGATAGTTTCTGTTGTTATTTGAATTGATATTGCATGATTTTCACTTTTTTATATGATCTATGGGATTTTCTTACAAATTACCTTATTTTTATATTTAATTTTCGGGAGGATAAAAACCATATTTCGTATTTTTACATTTCAAGGACCTTTAATGATTCAATTAAATCGAGAAAAAATATTACTGAAGTTTTTCATCAGAGAGAAGACCCGAGCAAAAGAAATCAATGGGGAGGGCCACGTGGCCCAAGATGGGCCATGGGTGGCATCTGGCCCCATGCGTCTCCTCGCATCCGTCTTTTTATGGGGAGCTCTATATTGCAAAAAAATACTCCATAATGTTCCCGATATTGACAGGGTTGGATGCGGAAATCTTCTCCTTCTTCACAAGAGCAGATCGTGTTGCTCCGAGGCCTCGACAGTGGTGAAATCGAAGCCATTGCCACCACCAACTCCTCCTTGGCGTAGGGGAGTCTCTTCATCAGCATCTCCACCACCCCCAACATCAGCACCCACTCGATCTCGAAGATCCACTTCTCACTCCCCTCATAGTTTGTGATAGATCAGAACCCCAAGTAAGTTTCTAGTATTTTGTGTTTGCTTATACTCGATAACTTGTTGTTTGGTAGAGAGAAGTTATATTTTTCAGATTGTGTTGTATACCATATGCCACTGATCATTGCCATGTTTCACCGTTGTGAGTAGTCTCCCATGTTCCCGAGGGGATAAGATGAATTGGCTATGACTTCTATATAGTATGCTATGAGTATTTGGTCAAGTTTTGTACTTGTATGTGGTTCTATGATGGTAACATACAAACGTCTATTGTTTGTTACTTCACCTACATAGTCTCATAGGGTTGCAGCTTAGTGTAATGAAAAGGTGTATGGATGGCAGGAGAAACCTTGTCCATACCATTAGAGTTGCATTAGGGTGTTTATATGATCAGGACTATTAGAACTTATGCCAATGCATGGTAAGACATTTACTATGTCCTAATGAATTTCTAGTTGGCTCATGTAGATGGTTTAGGGACCAACTATTATAGGTGTATTTGCTTATACTTGTGGCTGCACCTATTTTAGCCTCCATCCAACTAGAATAAAAGTTGACAAAATATTTACCATGCTTTTCTAGAAATCATTATGCCATGAAGTTTGTGCTATTTTTGGAAACCCTTGTCTCATATAAAAACACACCCAAGCTTGTCCTGTTGAAGAGGGAATTGGGCTTTCTCTGAAAAAAGCATTTAAGTTACTTGTAATTTAATTTAGTAGTATTTTACTTTACTTGTTATTTATTTTTCCATAAATTATAATCAAAAAATACAAATCTTGGCATCTTTTATTTTTTTACTTTGTACCGATCCACATTTGTAGGTGCATTGGAAATGTTGTCATGGTTATGTCATGATGTATGGCTGAACCTCCGGTATATCAACACGCTACATGACAAAGCCTCTACAATTTTTTCTTAACCAACTCCGAAAAGTCCCACGCATCTAATTAAGCTGCTAACCTCCGTTGGCCTAACCGTCTACCCCTGCCGCATGTAGCTACTGCGCTCATGCGATGTCTCGCCATTCCATCCTACGCCGAGCTCCTCCTCCGCTATATCACCGCCTCGCGACTAACCATCCCTCTACCCATGCCTGTTTTTTCTCCAAAGCCCGCCACCACACCCCAACCCAACCCTAATTATCTTTCTCCTTGGAGCCCACACCATCGCGGCCAACCGCGTTGCCCCGATCTCCGGCTTGGTCCTGGCCAATGTGAGATGAGTGAGGGTACCGAAGAAGTCCTGGTTTTAACCTTGTTTTATGAAAATGAAAAGGATTAAGACTAGCCATAATGAGAATATCATAAGTAGTATCATGCATGCCATGTAGGAAAAAATCTTATGTGGCACATCAATTAATGAGGAGAAAGGTGAGAGTAGTATCATAGGTACATACTGTATCATAGCACGTAAAACTAAAAATTTAGTGGCAAACACATCATATACACATATTTGCATTGAGATTCTGCAAAATATTAAATATAATAAAACTACTATGATACTTCATGATACTATGTATTGTACTCCCTCTGTCCACAAATAAGTGTACATTTGGGTTTCTGGATAAGTCAAACTTTACCATTTTTTTACCAAAAAGTAGCAACATGTGTGACATCAAATTACTATATTATGAGACTATATTTTGAGATGAATCTAGTGATGATAGTTTAGTGTCATAAATATTGTTACTTTTCCCTAAAAAGTTGGTCAAAGTTAATAAAGTTTGACTTATCTAAAAATCCAAATGTACACTTATTTGTGGACGGAGGGAGTAGGTGTTGTATCATAAACTAGTATCTGTATGATACTAGAATATGATACATCCCGTTGTGACTAGTCTAAAAAAATGCTTATACTTCCACGTGATTTGTTTATCCAAATCGGTGACTCGAAGAGGCTATAATTCGACCGTTGACCTAGAGCCACGTACCACAGTGATAACGCACGACGCCCCCACGTGGACAATCCAGTCAAACGGTGAAAGAGAGCGTGGCGCGATCGACCGCCCGTCGCCTTCCTCGTCAGTCGTCTACCATATCTGGATCGGCGCCGCTGCCCATCGTCGACCTCGAATCCCCAACGGCGAGCTAGGAAGCCAAGCCGAGTGACGCACGGCCAGCGTCGGCGGCGCGAGAGATAATCATCACGCCAAACAAGGCGGCGCCTCCCTCCCTCTCCCTGTCGCGGTTAGTTTGGTTGGCACGTCGCGCAACCTCCCCCCTTATCTGACCTGACCGACCGGGACGCCGTCCTTGTCCCCACGCGCCCATCCACGGCAGCACGGCAGGGAAGAAGAAGCCCGACTCCTCCTCTTCCGATCCCCTCCCATTCCCAGATCCCAGCACGCCATGCCCGCGCGCGCAGGTCCCTGCAGCCAACCGCCGTCTCTGACTCTGACTCCGGCCTGGCTCCGCTCTGCTCCAAGATTCCAAGACCCGCCGCGGCTGTGACCTCTCCACGCCGCCTGCCTGCCCGCCTGTCGCTATGGACGTCGTCAGCAACGAGGCGCGGGTGGGCGCGTTCGCGATCGGGCCGTCGACGGCGCTGGGCCGCGCGCTGGCGCTGCGGGTGCTCTGCTCCGGCTCGCTGGCGCGGCTCCGGCGCCGCCTGGCCGCCGCGCTGCGCGCGGCCGCGCCGCTGGCGGCGGCGTGGCTGCACCCGCGCCACAACACGCGCGGGATCCTGCTGGCCGTCTGCGCCGTGGCGCTGCTGCTGCGGGGCCGCGGGGGCCGCGCGGGTGTGCGCGCGCGGGTGCAGTCCGCCTACCGCCGCAAGTTCTGGCGCAACATGATGCGCGCCGCGCTCACCTACGAGGAGTGGGCGCACGCCGCGCGGATGCTCGACAGGGAGACCCCGCGCCGCGCCACCGACGCCGACCTCTACGACGAGGAGCTCGTGCGCAACAAGCTCCGCGAGCTCAGGCACCGGCGCCAGGAGGGGTCGCTCAGGGACATCGTCTTCTGCATGCGCGCCGACCTGCTCAGGAACCTGGGCAACATGTGCAACCCGGAGCTACACAAGGGGAGGCTGCAGGTACTGCATCAACTATCTGGCCACACATTCTGATGCCATTATCTGATGCTTCCTTTGACTTTGATTGATCACATCACTGTTTACTGCCCGAGCATTAGAAATGTTTCCCCTTCCCCGTAGTCAAAAGACTCAAAGCATGCACAATTTGTTAGTAATTCCAGTAGGTGAACCGGGCACAATGTGTTCAGAACTCCCCCCGTTCCATAATTCTTGTCCTGGTTTTAGTTCAAATTATGTCACATTACTGAAGTTCACAGACGATTGGTTCACATTATGTCAAAATGGACATACATTCAAGCGTCGTCACTGAAATATTCATCCTTAATAATCTGCCAGGTGCCTAAACTCATCAAGGAGTACATTGAGGAGGTGTCTACTCAACTGAAGATGGTCTGCAATTCTGATTCAGACGAGCTGCCTCTCGAAGAGAAACTGGCATTTATGCACGAGACAAGACATGCCTTTGGGAGATCTGCCTTACTGCTAAGTGGAGGCGCTTCATTCGGAACTTTCCATGTGGGTGTTGTGAAGACCTTGGTAGAACACAAGCTTCTGCCTAGGATTATTTCGGGATCAAGCGTTGGCTCGATAATGTGTTCTATCGTAGCCACACGGTCATGGCCAGAACTGGAGAGTTTTTTTGAGGAGTGGCATTCCCTCAAATTCTTTGACCAGATGGGTGGGATCTTTCCTGTGTTTAAAAGAATCTTGACGCATGGAGCTGTTCACGACATTAGGCACTTGCAGACGCAGTTGAGAAATCTTACAAGCAATTTGACATTTCAAGAGGCATATGACATGACTGGCCGGGTTCTCGTTGTCACTGTGTGTTCTCCGAGAAGACATGAGCCGCCGAGATGCTTGAACTATTTGACATCACCTCACGTACTCATCTGGAGTGCGGTGACTGCTTCCTGTGCATTCCCTGGACTTTTTGAGGCCCAAGAGTTGATGGCCAAAGATAGATTCGGAGCAACAGTTCCTTTTCATGCTCCATTCTTGTTGGGCGTGGAGGAAAGAGCTGACGCTGCTACACGACGCTGGAGAGATGGGAGCTTAGAAAGTGATTTGCCCATGAAGCAATTGAAGGAATTATTCAATGTGAATCATTTCATAGTAAGCCAAGCCAATCCTCACATAGCTCCATTACTGAGACTAAAGGAGATCGTCAGGGCTTACGGAGGCAGCTTTGCTGCAAAGGTATGTCAAATACTTCATCCATAGCTATTGTGTCTATTACTATTTTCTTCTCTGTCGGATTGTTGAACCAATTTGACTGGCCATGCTTTCCATTTCATGCAACATAAATATTTTTTTTTCATTATTATTTATTTATTATGATAATACTTTCCGCATTGCAGTAATGTGTGTGGAATTTTGTACTTTGTAACATAGCATAGCACTCATGGTTGACTGTAAATTCCAGCTGAACTGTATTGCTGAATAATGCATTCAACCGAAATATCCCCTTGCAGGATGTGCTGAAGTACTTTTTCGTAGTCTAATATGATCTTCTAATTTTTTCTTTGTGTAGCTTGCTGAACTTGCTGAGATGGAAGTTAAGCATAGGTTCAATCAAGTTCTGGAACTTGGATTTCCACTAGGAGGAATAGCTAAATTGTTTGCTCAACATTGGGAAGGTGATGTCACAATTGTTATGCCAGCCACTCTTGCTCAGGTTTTGAACGTTTCACTATCCATTCTCGCATGCAAATATCAAATATTTGAACATTAATCAGTAACCTTACAACCGTTCGTTTTCTCTGTGTTATCAGTACTCGAAGATCATACAGAATCCGTCGTATTCTGAGCTTCAGAAGGCCGCAAGTCAGGGTAGGCGATGCACTTGGGAAAAGCTTTCTGCCATCAGAGCAAATTGTGCTATTGAGCTTGCATTAGATGAATGTGTTGCCCTCCTGAACCACATGCGTAGGCTAAAGAGAAGTGCGGAAAGAGCAGCCGCACAGGGATATGGTGCTACAATTAGACTCTGTCCATCTAGAAGGATTCCATCATGGAATCTCATAGCAAGAGAAAATTCAACTGGTTCTCTCGAGGACGAAATGCTTACGTCTCCTACTGTCCCAAACCATCAAGCAGTTGGAGGTGCTGTTGGACCATCTAACAGAAATCATCATCTCCAACATGGTATGCATGACAGCAGTGACAGTGAATCTGAAAGTATAGACATAAACTCATGGACGAGAAGTGGTGGCCCTCTCATGAGAACAGCCTCAGCTAATAAGTTTATCAGCTTTGTTCAGAACCTTGAGATTGATACAGAATTCAGAACTATTTCACCAAGGGGAAGCAGAAGTGATGCTATGACACCAAGTAGTAACTTGTTGGCTGGTCACCCAGTTGGTAGAGAGCTAGTTGAGAACCATACAAGGCCCGTTTCTCCTGGTAGGAGCTCAGGAAATTCAGGTTGTGATCCTCATGATTCTACTGTCCATAGGTCTCCATTTGGTCTTTCAACCAGCATCATGGTCCCTGAAGGCGACTTGTTGCAGCCTGAAAAGATAGATAATGGTATTTTGTTCAATGTCGTCAGAAGAGATACTCTCGTAGCATCTACTAGTGGAGTTGAACCTCATGGATATCCACACGAAGCTGATGTGGAAACTGTACCCACTGAGTGCCTTTACGGTGCTTCGGATGACGACGATGTTGAATTAAAAGTAGATGTTGAAGCAGCATCTGACCCTGGAGTGTACGTAAGCAGCGAAAGTGTAGGACATCAAGGATCTTCGCCTGCAGAAACTCTAGATTCTTCTGCTTCCACAGATCGTCAAGCTGAAACAAGCACTATTAGATCTGAAGCTCCTTCTCTTTTTGATATCTGTGTGGAGATCCCTCCAGCAACCGTGACCACAGAAAATAGTCGGCCTGACCAGCATTCTTCAGAAACAAGTCCGGAGACAGAAAAGACAGAATGCCGTGATGGGAAGTCAACTTCTGGGAATGATGAAGTTGACTCAGTTCCGGCTAATGAAGAACCTTCCCCTTTCTCTGGGACAGCAGAAACTTTGCAGCATCATGAAGTGGAAACGGGATCTGTAAACTCGTATGATGTTTCAGTTTCGGAAGGTGACAGACTTATCAGTGTCACTTCTACTGAGGAACCAGTTGCTACAACCAGTGGCAGAGCTGAGATTATGACATCTGGGTGAAATGAAGCTGTGTAGCATAGAAGGAGCTGAACTGTCGACTGGCTTAATGCTAGGTTGTGTTGGGACTTGGGACTTATAGTTTAAAATAACTTGGCTTTGATCTGATCCATGTAATGCTGGCAGTTTAAAGTCGTCTCACGACCAAACTGGATTATTTGGAAACCTAGGGAGTAATAAGAAATTAGTCCTTTTGAACGAACATAATCATAAGTTTCTATGTTTCTGAAATTGATGGAAATTCTATGTGATGAATTAAACTGCACGTGAAACAGCTCTTTGCAGGCTTTTTTTTTGTTTTGTTTTGCGGGGGCTCTTTGCAGGTTTTGGCGCTCCCTAGTCTTTGATTATTATTACTTGCACAACTAAGAATCGTTAAGGCCATTAGCATTCAGCAGATTACATGTAGGTTTAGTTCAGCAACCGTAAACTCATCACTTCCTTCGATTGTCCTTTTATGATTTCAACCTTTTAGATTTTTGTTGTTGTTGAGAGAACCCTTTTAGACTTCTACTGTTACATCTTTTAGCAGTTGGCACCACCTATAGGTTCTAAGGGCATCTCCAACCGGGCGACCCATCCCGCGCCCGCGCGTCCGGGTGGGTCCAAACGGACAAAAACCCGGCCTAGCGCGGGGACGCACCGCAAAAACGGACGGCCGGGGCGTCCGGATCGACGCAAACCCGGCCCAAATCTTGGACGGGTTTGCGTGGCCGCGGACGCGAAAGGCTGGTCGCTCGCGTCCTCCCTTGTCCGCCCGGCCCGCTGTCTGCCTCCCAAAACACAAGCCCGTCGCACACATCTCCCCACCGCTCCGCCGCCACCCACGGACCGGCGATTTGGGAGCGGCGACGCCGGCCATCGTCGTCGAGACGCCGCAAGCGGGGCGGAAGAGGTCGAGGCCCCGCGCCGCCGCGTCGTAGCAGAGGAGGACGCCGCCGGCGCTGTCCTCCTCACCGTCGCGACACACCTCCCGCCGTTCGCAGCTGCGCGTTCCGCCGGAGGTGAGCTCTCCGACCAGCTGCAGGCTACAGCCGATCGCGCCTCCGAGGTGTTCGTTGGAATGCTCGAACTCAAATGTGTCCCTTTTCAGATCATGGTGGACAGCGACGACGAATACTACTTCAAGAACTTCATCGACACGTCGTCGGAAGAGGAGTCCGACGACGAATTTTTCACGGATCTGCGCTGCTCATCCACGAGCACATTGTCTCGCAGATTCCCGTGCACCGGGGGTCCTTGCCGGGCCGCGCGGCCGCCTTGGACCGCGAAAGAGAACGCGGCCACGACCAGCTCTACAGAGACTACTTCCAACCGAAGGCAATTTTCGGTCCGCCATTGTTTCGCCGTCGTTTTCGGATGACCAGGCCGCTGTTCCGCCGGATAATGGATGGCGTGAAGATCTCGACGACTACTTCCGTGCGAAAGTGGATGCACTTGGCAAGGTAGGCCTCTCTTCGTACCGAAATGCACGGCAGCGATTAGGATGCTCGCATATGGCGTTGCCGGTGATTTCGTAGATGAGTACACGCGATGAGTGAGTCAACCGCCCTGGAATCGATGTACAGGTTGCAGAGCAGTGATCGGTTCGTTCGGAGAACAATACCTCCGGCAACCTAATGCAGAGGACACGCTCGTCTGTTGTCGATCAACGCTGCTGGGGTTTCTGGGATGCTTGGCAGCATAGATCGCATGCAGGGAGTGGAAGAACTGCCCTTTGGTTGGCAGGCATACAGCGCCATTCTGAGGGGTGCACAGTCATTCTTGAAGCTGTTGCTTCCCATGACACATGGATTTGGCACTCATTCTTCGGAATGGCTGGCTCGCACAATGACATCAATGTGCTGCGCGCTCCAGGTTTGATAGGCTAGCATACGGTCAGTCCCCCGATGTGGATTTTGAGATCAATGGCCACCACTACACAAAGGGGTACTACCTTGCGATGGTATCTATCCACCTTGGGCTACACTCGTGAAGACAATCCGAAACCCCACCTCAGAGCAGGAGGCAAGGTTTGCCAAAGAGCAGGAGGCAGCCCGGAAAGATGTGGAGCGGGCGTTGGCATCCTCCAAGCTCGTTGGGCTATCGTCGGACACCCTGCCAGAGCCTGGGATGTGCAAACTCTGTGGGAGGTGATGACCGCTTGTGTAATCATGCATAACATGATTGTTGAGGTAGAGCGGGATGATTCACTCTTTGATAATGACTGGGAAGGCCAAGGAGAGTTGGTTACTCCTCAAGGTGGTCCGGCATCATTCCAGGACATTCTTCATGCGCACCATGAAATTAGAGATCTGGCTGTACACAACCAGCTTCAGGCTGATTTGGTCGAGCACATGTGGCAGCATGTAGGCAGCAATGCTGCAAACAACAATGATGAAGGAAATCCGGAAGCCTAGAGCATTTGTATCGTTTTTTCATTTTATTTGAATAATACTTTATCCTTGATTACATGGACTATGTAATGTGTAATACATTTTGAGCATTTGAACTATTTTATATATTTTATATAATACGTTTTTGCGTTTTTCTAGTGAATTTACAAGAAAAACATATCATAGGGCAACGCCGACCCAAATCCCGCGTTGGGCGCAGCGCGCGACCCAAACGGACGCGCGGACGCGGGGCGACGTCCGCGCGTCCGCTCGGCCACGCAAGCGGCCCAAAACGGACGGCCCAGCGCGTCCGTTTGGGTCGCCCGGTTGGAGATGCCCTAAGTTTCTGCATTTGTTATTTGAATTAAAATGTGACAAGGGAGTGGATAAAAATGTGTTACTTTACACCACCTTTAGACTTTTAGGAGTTGACACCACCTATAGGTTCTAAGTTTCTGCATTTCTTATTAGAATTAAAATGTGACAAGGGAGTGGATAAAAATGTGTTACTTGACACCACCTTTAGACTTTAAGCAGTTGACACGACCTATAGGTTCCAAGTGTCTACATTTGTAATTTGACTTAAATGTGATAAGGGAGTGGATAAAAATTGGTAGGATTTTTTTAGGGAGAAAAAACAATGGTGGTGCCATCTGTTTGTTGCCTTCACTGCTCGAGAGTCTCTTGTGGCCTTGTGGGTACTCTCCATGTCACCTACGAGAAAATTTTATTTTTTTCACACTAGTTTTCACCTATTTTGCTTTCGCATTGTAAGTTTTAATATTTTGCTTATGTCCTAGTTTTCTTAATTATGGGGCAAAAGCAAAATAAAAACCACAACAAACTGGGTATTCGAGCTACAGCCCAATATGTGCGAGTACCATGAAAGATTTATTTGGTACAGCCCAGCCCACGGAAGGTCAGCCTCTCCAGACCCAGCAACATTCCCTGCTTCTCCGCTAGAACCCTAGCCGCCGCGCCATCCCAAAGAATCGGGAAAGGGAAGCGACGATCTGCTGTGCCCCTCAGCGTCGAATCCTCTCGCCTCGTAAGCTGCTACTCTCTCCCAATCTCCCCCTCTCCTCGTAACCGAGAAACAACGGTGACTGGAGCTCTGCATCACTCTGGTCTCCATGCTCTGATTCGGCCGTGTTTTTGGCAGCCCGGCAAACAACGAAGAGAGCTCGTCGTCGGCGCCGCTCCGGCGGGATGGGGAAGGCGAAGCGGGCGTCCATCTTCATCAGGCTCGTGTCGGCCGCCGGCACGGGGTTCTTCTACGTGAAGCGCAAGAACCCTCGCCGGATCACGGAGAAGCTCGAGTTCAGGAAGTACGACCCCCGCGTCAACAAGCACGTCCTCTTCACGGAGGCCAAGATGAAGTGATTGATCTTCGCCGCAGGCCCGGAACCTGAATAACGCCGTCGAGTCCTGGGATGATTGAGCCGGGGTGGAGAATGATGTAGGAGTATCTGTTCCTGTTCTTCTTTCTTCGTTTTCCTGTACTGTCCCTGTGCCGAGCTGCAGTGAGGTGCTGTTCGCCTGTTCTTTCGTGCTGCTAGTCTAGGTCCGATGTATCCCCATGGAGCTACTGTGCTCACTCTCTGTCTGTGTGTTCCTGGCGCCACGCCGACAGATATGACAATTCGCCTGTCTGTGTAACACCTTGGTCCAAACGACAGAGGTGACTGTTTGACATTTGTGATCACTCGTTGGTGAGGGTGCTCACTTGGTCTGAGGTTGTCTCGTGCTGCAGATTACTGATGATTGCTTGTATCACTGTTCTGTTCTTGCAAATTTTGTGGAATTCATTCTTGCCTGCTGGAAATTATATGAGTTGTTCAGTGGCAGTATCAGGAACATGAGAGGATAGTTTTGGAAAGTAATCTTCCACAAATTTAGCATGCCGTCCTTACTAGTTCACCCCATAATCCTGAAATGGATTTCACGAATTTGACATGTTTCCTTTCTCTCAAGTTCCCTTCAGCAACGGGGAGGTACTGCAGAGAAGTAATAGTAGTCCTAATGCATGATGACAGCATACAACTTTGCAGCGTTAGAACAGATGTATTACAAATGAATGCATACATCCACATGAAAGAACCGTTCATTTCATATATTAGCAAAAAAATGCCAGCTAGAGCTCCACGCTTGGATGTTATCCTAGCATTAAAACAAAAAAATATTGCTATATTGTTTAATATCCTTCAACAAGTTGGGCAAGTACAAGTGAACATCAATATGGGACAAATAAGATGTGCTACCTAAATTCATTGATGAGAGAGAACATGGGCTCGTGGACAACAGCATGATGCAAGTACAAGGGCCACATGTTCTTCTACCTAATTCTAGTGGCAGCATACAACTATGCAAAGCAAGCTCAGAGGCATCACAGCAACAATGTTCGACACGGCAAATGCACAGTTCAAGCGTCAATTCGACAGCATCTCTCATCAGAGCTGATTCTCTACCAGACAGTTTCGCCCAACAAAATCATGACATCTTATCATGTGACAGGACAGAACTTACAATTCAAAATCCTATGTGCATGCATTTGCAAGTACAGTGTAATAGTTAACAGCACTACAGCAGCTGACTCCAAAGCCAACATATATTGATACAACCCTGAAGAGAGACCCTAACAGGAATCGAATAACATAGGTTACATTCAGCAACAAATGAAAAAAAGGTGGAAATGATGAAGACAAATTTACTTTGTTATCTGATATTCTGGGGGCATTTTGTACGGCGATTATGAAAAAAGCCACACTAAAAAGAATAATATATGGGTGATGGGTGAAGTCCTAAGCTAGTATGGATCAACTAAGGTGGACGTTTGTAAGAAGCCTTGTTAGTTTACTGAGGGTTTCTCGAGCCGAAACCGTGTCGGGGTGTTGCTCGCCGCAGATGGAAGTGCGGATGAATATGGCCTTCCGTATCAGGTCATCTCCAGTGTCGTACTGTCCACCTCTGAGCATCAGCTTCGCCCGTGTTTCCAATACAGAAGCTTTCAGAAGAGCCAGCTCCTGCCAAAGATAGGTGTACTGGGCCTCTGACTGAACTGGCCTAAAGCAGGATAATGATGTCTCTCTCCATTTACCAGCTTGAGAAAGCATGGATTCAGCTGCACGTTCCAATGCGTCGGTGCACAACCGCAGCAGCTCCAATGCGGCATTACATCGGGAATATGTGATGAATGTGTTTATCGCAAGTGGCACAACAATCTGCTTCACAAAGAACATCAAATCAGATGGCCTCAGTTCTACCAGGAAAGGATCAGAACCAAATCCAAAAGCCATGAAGCAGGCAGCCCACAGGTGCTCAGACGAATGTTTGATAGAGCCTCGGAGGTACACTGATTGGACCGCAGCTTGAGCTGTTCTTGTGCCTCCTCGCTTCCGAGCATATAGCCTGATCATATCATGGAACTGGATATACTCAGACTTTGCGCTGCATCTGGCAATTCCAAATCTCATCAACATTGCAGCTGCTTCAGCTTCAGATCTCTGCATCCTAGAAGCTGCAAGGCCGCAAGTTAGTGTTCGCCACCACTTCCTCCACCTTGGACCCCTCCGATGCTTCTTTGGGATTTTATGTGCAGCCAGAGCCAACATATGAACTGGAACTGCAGATGGTGCAAACCAACCACAAACTTGAACCATACGAATTGCCAGACTCCTAGGACCATCTGCATGCTCAAATATCGACAGGCAGACGTCCAGAAGTCGTACAAGGACTTCATTGTTCCTCAAGCTGCTACCTTCCCTCTCATTCCAAGAAAAATCTCTTACGGGCGACGGCCGATTCAATGTGTCAAGAAGCCTACTTGGAGTGATTGGAAGCTCCAAGAGTATAGCTCCAACAATACCTAGGCCAAGGGTGAGTCTCCCAAGCTTTTCTTCAATGACCTTGAGTGCATCAATTTCCATTAATGGGTATTCCTTGACACCTCCCTTCATTAAAGTCATTGCTTCGGCACCAGATAAATAAGAAAGCTTCATTGGCTCCAAGTTCATCACACGTGGAAGGCGTGTTGTTATGATGAAGTGGGTCTCACCACCAAATTGTGGGAGAAGGTCTGTTATGAGTCTCTTATCCCACCAGTCCTTCTCGCTCTCCAGATTATCAATGATAACTAAATATGGTATGTCCCGCATCAGTTCTTGTCGTATCTTGGCAATGGCTTCCTCTTCCTGCTCTTCAAAGCATCGGTCACTTCCTTTCTCATGCAAGTGAGTATCAACGCTTAAATCTAATTCCAGAAGAGTCCGCAAAGCCAAATAATTATGGCGAATGTATCTGCTCTCTCCTCTAACCCACAAAATCATCTTATATCTCTGGGAGAACCTGTATGCGTACTCCAAAGCTAAGTCTGTCTTGCCCATTCCAGATTCCCCTGATATGCAAGCAATGCCCTTTCCATAGAGTATCTTCGTAGATTTCTTCTTCCTCCCATGCCTCCCTCCATTCTTCACTCTTGGTAGTCGGCCATGCTGCAGTGGAGTGCCCAGCCTCTGCATCTCAATGCCTTCCTCGGTCTCCTTCCACGAAACTGGTTCTTTTCCCTTGATTTCATTTGCATTTAATTCCTCATAATTGTTAGCAGACCACCCACTAATAGGGCTTTTTCTTCTTTGCTTTGTCTTGAGCTCAAAATATTTCTTTTCCCCTTCCCCGCTGACATCACCAAACAAAATGAGCTCCAACTGCGAGAGCTCCTTTTTCCTCCCGACGAAATCACCATTGCGAGGGAAAGGAAATTCCTCCTTATCCACCCTCGCTCTCCACCTATTCACCCGATCAACCACACTTCGCCTACCTAATTTTGTGGCCAAAAGAATAATTGTTTGCAGTATACAAGCTCTCCAATTGGTATCATTAGCTTCTAACTGCACATCTACCACCCGAGAAAGAGCATCAACTGATTCCCTCCATTCATTCTCAATCCCACCATATAACATCCACAGCTCACCACCATGTTTCTCCCACATTTCTCCCCTCTTCTCGATGATATCTCTGGCAAGGCAATCAGCAGGACCCAAGTCAAAGAATATAGGGATCAGATTTTTCTTGCCAAAGAAATTCCTGAGCTCCTCAATGGTATAAGGATTCCCAAACGACTTTTTTGTAAGGATAACAACTCCATAGGTGGAAGCATTCATTATCCTCTCAACAGCATCATGGCTGTGTGAGTTCCGACACCTAGACCTGTCAGAAGCAAAGCAGCTGATTCCATGAATTTCAAGCTCTGCACGAAGCCAATTTGTGAACCTGAGCAGTGAAGCCTTGCGTCCATGAAATCCTATGTACACATCATAGGTCCGAAGCCTACCGACAGAAGCCGCTGATGTCGTAGGTTGAGAGGACGAAGATTTCCGATATACTTGCCTCTTCTGCTTTTCCTTTCGAGTTGAACGATCACATGTGCTGGTTGCTGACGAACTACCTTGGTATGGGCCATTGAAGGTGGAAATGAAGCTGGGATTGTTATAGACAATTGCAGGAGTCCCAAAATTACTTGAAGTGCAAAGGCTGGGAGGAGGAGAGGCATCGTCTTGCAATAACCTAGTGTTGGCTGCTGGTAACTGCTCCTGCCGTACCAGTGTGTCACTAGAGAGAATGTCGCTGATTTTTAGCGCAATTCCACTCGAGGAGTTATTGTACTCGGGAAGTGCATGCTCCGGGCAGCGAGCAGACATTGACCGTGGCGTGAAGAAAGGTGATTGGTTCGCAGAAACAAATGCCGAGGAAGAGGATGACATGTTCCTTGATGGTGCCGAGACCAAAGCCCCGACATCGGAGCTTTCCTGTTGAAGCTCCATATACCCATTTTCAGTACTATCCAGCTCTCAAGAATAGCCTGTAATTCAACTGATCGCTGTGCAAATCAGTATCTGCAAAAGATAGAAACGACTCCATCATGACTTGAAAATCAGTTGCTAGCCAGCGCAGAATGAAATTACACATTTGGGGAACAATAATTGCTGACCAATACAATGCCTAATCTTTCATCGATCTTCTGTGGCGCATAAAACAACCATACTAGTAAGCAGTAGTAAAACATAGACACATTCTACTCACTGAAATAAACTGACGCAAGTTTGGAGAAAGGGGACAAATTCAAACTGTAGCAAATGTGTGTTCTATTCGTCATTCAGATAAAGTAACCCATCATGGCTCAATGATGGCTCAGCAAGTATATTCGGGTCTAGAGAAAAAAACTTCCATCAACATAATGCCTGATCTTCCTAGCCAGTACGTATTAAAAGTACACCTTGGGGAACAATACTTGGTGATCAATGTAATGCCTGATCTTCCATCAATATCTGGGGGCGAATAAGCAACCAAACTAGCAAAAAAGTAGTAGCAAAACATACGCATTTCTACTCACCGATAGAAAATGAGGAAGTTTGGGGACAGACAGGGGACAAATTAGAACTGTAGCAAAGGTGCATTCTATTGGTCCTCGAGATAAAGCAATCCATCATGGCTCAATAATGGCTGAGCAAGTACGTTCAGTTAGGCGAGAGAGAAGAAAACCTTGTCCAAATTGCCTGATACTTCGATGCCATCAAGAAAAGAAGAAAAAAAAAGGCTGAGATGAGCTGTGCGCTCCAACTGTACCGATCGATTCGGTAGCAGCGGGAATAACTGTCACGGTGACATAACAGATGGGGAGAATCGAGGTGCCCATGCTTGATGATGCGCAGCACAGGGTACCAAGTACAACCTGGGCCACGAGCCGAGATGGGAAAAGAAACCACCCGCGCGCGTACGGGAGCAGCGATGGATGGAGGAAAAAATGGCAACTCTTTCGTCAACAAATTTTTTTAATGCCGCGTGGTGGGGGGAGAGCAAGGCCGGATCTAATCGTGCCGGCGCCAACTAACCGAAGCTGAATCTTTGCGCCGATGATGCGAGACCAGATCTGCCGCGCAATCGCGAGGAAGAGGAGTAGGCAATGAACCCGTGAACAAGATCGCGCGTGCCGACGGCGCTCAGATCTGGCGAAGCGGAAAGTCGGCCGAGAAAGTGCTGGAACGCGGCTCGGGAGACCACAGGCCGATCAAGAAGAAGAGGTCCAGGCTCCAAGAAAAGAAAAGGCAATCATCCGCTCTACTAACCGATTACTCGCGCTAGAAAGCAACATACGGAACTCGAATTCGAAGTACCTGCGGCTTACATTTCTTCTTCCTCGGGACAGCAGCCCCGCGGGGACGGCGGCGTGGCGTGTGCTAGCTCCCGCTGCGGATCCCGATCCGAATCCAGCTCCGCTCGGCGGCGGCGGCTAGGAGGAAGGATGAGATGACCTCGCTGCTGCTTCCTCTAGCTAGGTGTAGGTAGGTTGGGATTGGGAGGCAGCGGTCAGCCCAAGTCCATCATCCGGTGTGAAATGTGCGCGTGATTTCGTCGGGGCGCGGCCGTGTCAGTGCGAGGTGGCGCGGCGGGCGATTTTTATATGCTGGGCGAGCGAGGAGGGAGGAAGCAGCGGCGACGGCGGGGAGGGAAGAGGAGGCAAAAGCTGAGCGAGCGTACGGGAGAGAGGGAGTGGATTAGTAGTGGTGGTGGACTGGTGGTGGTATAAGTGGGGGATTAGGCTGGGATGAAGTGTGATTAATTAAGTCTGCCACGCCGACGTGGGTGGTCCCCGCCGGCAGCGGCTGGAGGAAAGTTTGGTTAGGAGGAGACAGGGGCGGGCGGGCCTGGGCTGACCCGACAGCGAGAGCCGGTTCGTGCCCGGGTTAGGTGTGAAGAAAGGGAAAGAAAGGCTACGCATGGAGCGACGGCGACGCAGTGGGGAAATCTCGGGGGCCCACCAGAATCTGATGCGTGAGAGCAAGCTGCGGGTTTTGACGGGACATTTACTTACTGTTTAATGTACATTTTAGGTTAAGGTAAATGTTTTGTTTCATATTGACATACATTTTGCTACGAATACTTCGCGTCGCCACATTCGGGGGCTCACCTGTCGAGCATCCGCTAAATCAGCTGCGTTCTCTTTATCAACTACACGGCTACATCAGCTACTTTCGGTCAAGCGCCGCGCAGCAGTTCAACAAGGCCATCCCCACGGTGCTCAGGGAGAAGCTTGAGCAAAATTATCCTAGACATATCTCTATAGCAAAACATCAAGTACGTACAAGGAGAAAGACTCCACGTGATTCTGAAAGTTCAGAGATGGTAAACCTAGAGGGGGGTGGGTGAATAGGTTTCTACAGATTTTAATTCTTTTTTGCAATGTTAGGCTTTGCGGAATATAAAGGTGAGCCTAATGGAAACTAGGTGAAACAACCTATATGAGGATACAACTAACTCAAGCACGAAGGCTCTCACAGGCAGTTAAAACACAAGTAAGGAGTTCGGTTAGAGATAACCGAGCACGCGAGACGAGGATGTATTTCCGTGTTCCCTTCCTTTGCAAGAAGGTACGTCACGTTTGGAGGAGGGAGGTCCCACGAAGGATTTCCCGCCACGAAGGCTCACCATATTCTCAGCCTATCCCACGAAGGAATAGCTCACTCACGTGTGGTAGACTTTGAGGTAGCCTCCAAAACTTCACAATCTTGTCAGAGCAAATCCACAGCCCGGATGCTTCCGACCACTCTTGCCCACCTAGGGTTTCCAAGGAACCCTAGAGAGCAAGCTTCTTGATGAATATAAAGGGGAATGAGATTTGGCTTGGCAGAACAGTAGATCGGGTCCTCCTTTATCGTTTCCCCAGAGGGATTTGAGTTTGGGTGGAGGAGGAGGGAGATATGAGGCTTTTGGTGTTTCTAGCAATGGAGTGTGAGAGAGAGAGAGCTCAAGAACAGTTTGTAGTGTAGTGCCTAACTTTTCAGAGGTAGAAGAATGGCTACTTATAGTGTCACTTGAAATATGGCCGTTGCCCACTTGACACCTCAGCAGATTCTTCGAGGAACCCGGCGACCGGATTTGGCGCCAGGCCGGCGCACGGCGGTCCGACCGGCCTGTGACCGACCGGACAACCGGAGGGACCGGGTCTTGATCGGGCGAGCTTCCGAGGCTACTGGATCTTGTCCGGTGGCACAGCGCGGTCCGGTCGGCCGCCGGCGCGGTCAGGGATCCGGCGACCGGCCAGAGACCGAACGGCCGATCGGAGCGTCCGACCGGGCTGACCGGATCGGCGGTCCAAAACCGGGCCAGACCGACCTTCTCCCACTCTGGATCCCACCCGGTTGGCACCGTCCGGGCCGGTTTGCGCCGCCGTCGTGCAGGCTGTCCGACACCTGGGACCGCCATGGTCTGAAACCCCTTGTTGATTTTTCGTCGAAGGGGGGTCTCCCATTGCCTTCTTGTTCCATTGATACACCATTATACCTCTTTGGCTAATACCTGGAATCATCTTGTAGACATGTATTAGTCCAAATACTCTAGCACGGTGTCATAGTTACCAAAATAATGGATAAGGGTGAAATACCCTTACAATCTCCCCCTTTTGGTATACGATGACAAACCGAGCTAGAGTCACATAAAGATATTATGATAAGCCTTAAATCTTGATTCCATATGAGATATTGAGACAACTCCCCCATAATGTGTGCACTTGGAGAATTTGCGTTTGAATGCAAAGTGCAACATTTGTGGAATATGAGTAGCTCCCCCAATATCTTTAGAAAACAAGCATGGTATGGATATGTGCATATCAAGATGTATAAGCATAGCACACATAATCATCCTAGCATAGATATTAAGCATATAGGTACATGTCCATACACGAATTACTTAAAGTCGCAAATGGTTCTTGAAATGGAAAAGCAACCAAATAAGCACAAGCCAAATAAGAAGCAAATAAAATGTCAAGCCATGGCTTGTGCAACCAAGGACCCCGTAATCCTAGACTCTACTCTATTCTCCCCCTTTGGCATCGGAACACCAAAAAGGCGAAGAAAAGAGGAGGAATGCTAGCGTTCCCACCAATAGAACTCATGCCCCGCGGATGGAGAGCTGCCATCACCATCCTCATCATCATCCTCTTCAACATCATCCTCGCCATTGCCGTCATCATCACCTTCATCCTCTTCATCATCATCATCATCATTCCTATGTCCAGAGTGAGCAGTGTGAGGAGGAAGACCACTGTGAGCATACATGGAGAGGTCGAAGTTCTGAAACATCTCATCAGTAATAGAAGGCATCTCCCAAGTAGGAGCATGTACAGGCTCCATCTCAGGTCCAGGAGGAGGAACAGGGGCATTCCTAGTAGCCATGAACTCATTCTGTCGCCTCCTGGTCTCCTGGTTCAAAGCAAGACTTTGATGTGCAACATCATTGGTATTCTTGCACATTTGCCACAAGCTGGAGAAGAACCGAGAGGCGCCGTGATGTGGGCGCCTAGAGTGGCTGGAGCTAGCAGGGTCATGTCGTTCCTTGGTCCTACGCTCAGAAGGCATCATGGAAGGAATGTCCGGTTTATCTCCTTGGATAGGAACCTTGAAAGCCTCCATCTTGACCCGTTCACCTTCAGTATTGAGAGGTGCTGGCACAACCTTGTTGATGAGCAACTGAATGTACTGAGCATAGTTTGGCGTCATCTGCTCGCGAACAGAGCGCTTCAGCTCACAATAGATGAGATCACAACCATCAATGGTCCTCTGGCGCCCAGGGTGGCAATAGTACATCAAGTTCAGATGTGTGGCACGGCATTCACTTGTATCCCCAGACTTGCTGATGAGGTTCTCACGGAATAGCTTGGCAAGAAGAAGGTAGGAGTAGTACATCCCAGAGATAGTGGGAGGGCCAGCTGTGGGTTCCGAAGGATAGTAGAAAGCAATGTCCTCTTTATGGAACCGGTCCTGAGAGTGTATCTTGAAGCCACGAGCACGACCACCTCCAAACCCCAAGGCTTCACAGAACTCAAGATAGGTGCAAGAATACTGTTCCTTTCCTATCATCCAAGTCATAGTGCGAGCTGCATCATTATGGAAAAACACAGTGCAGTGAAATTGCCTCACAAGGATTGGGCAATAGCTCTCATTAGGAGGTGTCAAGCACATGAGATCAAACAACCCCATCCGCCTCAAGGTGGCAACCACAAAGCGATACTTGGTGGCTTCATGCATTGTAAGAACATCCTTGATGGCCTTGGGCATCACAAAAGTACCATTCTTCATGTACTCTTGAGAATTGTAGTATTCCTCCCACAAGTGTTGCTGAGTGATGGTCCAGAAGAATTTATCACTTCCAAGGTAAGTGGGTTCCGGGAAGCGATAGGGATTCTTATCTCGAATTCTTCTCCAGGCAGTAACAGTGACTGCGCCAACATTGAAAGTTGGCACTATCTCAGTAACATCCTCATCTTGTGCTGGCTGTTTATCTTTCCTCTTGTTGGCAACTTTCTTGATTCTTCCCCTAGCGGAGCTGCCAGTGTCAGTAGTCGGAGGTGCTTTAGGAGGCACACGCCCGCTAGTACGACAGCCAGGAGGCCTCGGCGCAAGCCTTCCTCGCTTGGCAACACCACCACGGTCATCACCACTCGAATCACATGTGAATAAGCAAATAGAGCGATGATAGCAGGGGGTAAGTGTACATGTCATCAGTAAATGGGGAGGCCAAAAGCATAACATCTGTTCAATGTTTCGATGAGATTATGCGAAGAACTGGGTGAGCCGGCGCACAGGCCGGTCCAATCGGACGACAGACCGGACGAGCCGGTTGCCAATCCGGTCGACCGGGCCGCACGCCGGACCGGCCGGTTGAGAGGCCGGTTGATCGGGCCTATGACCGGGTCTGTCGAATTGTGAAGTGTTGCCCAGAATTTCTACCACAAAATCATGCAAAAACTCATAAACTTGAACATAGACTATAGCAATAGAGTGGAATATGTGCATAGTGCTGTGAGACATTCTAATGGCATGAGGACTTACAAATCCTAACCCTAACCCTAACTTTTCTCAACTTTTCCTCAACATTTGGCAATGGGAGAGGGAAAGCAAGAGGGAGAGGGAATGGGAGAAAAATGTACCCGAAGACATCGTCCTCTTTGCCCAAGTGAAGCAAGAAGAACTCGTGAAGAGGGCTTGAGGGCCAAATCCCCAAGATCTCCCAAAATAGCTTGAAAGAGACCAAATCCTTTGGTGAAGAGACTTGAGAGATCCCGATCTACGAGTGGGTGAAGTTTGGGGAGAACCTCGTGGGGGGAAGGGCCTAGGACGTGGTGGAGATGGTGGAGGCGGTGGCCATGGAGGTTTTGGAGGTGCGGTATAATGAGGAAGAAGACCCCAAGGGGTATCCTCCTCCAAAACATAACCAGCCACGCGACCGGTTTGGTGCCCGGTCGACCGGGCCTGGCGCCGGCTGGCCCGGCGCAGCGGCCGGTCCAACCGGGCCAGAGACCGGCCAGGGTTATTCTGCCCATTTTCTTTGTCTCGTTTTGCCTCGTTTTGCCCCTATTCTTTGTGTAAGTGTGTATGAATGCTCAGATGATGATGACATGTACATATAGATAGATAGATGATGATGAGATGAGCATAGACATGGGGTTGGAAACACAAAGTTCTCTAGGCATACCCATTGGAGTGAAAATCCAAACAAGATGTAAATAACAACAATGGGCATGATTCGAAATATAAATCAAGAATCATAAGTCATTTTGAAGTGATTTTTGCAATAAGATCATTTAGCCTTGTATAGTCAAATCAAGTTGCAATTGAGGCTAAATGAGGGGCGGGGGATTACTCTCCCTATGTGAAAGCGCAAATGTCATGAGACCTCGAAGAGACATGCTTGAGTCCATATAATGACAATGGGTCTATTTATGTTGCACACATAGGTATGCATCATACCAAGACATTGTAAGATGACTATCCCCATATGTGTTGTGCCTCTAAGCTAGATAGCTAGATAAATGCAAGAATATAGTGCAAGAAGTTATTCAATCTAAGTTTTTAGGATCAAGAATACCAAGTTCTCCTCTCAAGTTCACAAACCGGGCTTCATCCAAAGGCTTAGTGAAAATATCCGCCAATTGGTACGATGTCCCCACATGAGTGAGATCAATGTCCCCATTGGAAACATGGTCACGTAGGAAGTGATGGCGAATGTCAATGTGTTTGGTGCGACAATGTTGAACCGGGTTATTGGCGATCTTTATTGCACTTTCGTTGTCACATAGAAGAGGCACCGTACCAAGAGACACACCATAGTCTTTCAAGGTTTGCTTCATCCATAACAACTGAGTGCAACAAGATGCCGCGGATATGTATTCGGCTTCGGCGGTGGATAAAGCGGTGGAGTTTTGTTTCTTGGATGACCAACTCACCAATGACCGGCCAATAAATTGGCAAGCCCCGGAGGTAGACTTCCGGTCAACCTTATCACCGGCCCAATCGGAATCCGAATAGCCAATGAGTTAAAAGGTTGAACCCTTTGGATACCACATGATGCAGCCCGACCTACGGTCTTCGCTTCATCATGTGCGTCAACGTCAAGAACCACACTCAAGGCCGAGGTCACGAGGCATGGAAGAGAAGAAGGAAGAAGAGCGTCCGAGGTCGCCAGGAAGACGCGCCTCCACAAGTCAATTCGGGCCAAGTCCCATGTATCCCCTTGTATGCCTAAACTACCCCTCCTTGTGGCTCCATATATAGGCTCCCACCTCCCCCTTCATTAGATAGAGTTGAACTTGAGAGAACCTAGGCTCATGCCTCCACCATCCCTTTGGGATTAGGGAAACCCCCTCCTTAGATTTACCTAAATCTATTGTACAAGGCACTCCTTATATGATTTATCTTTCGCACTTGTGATTCTACCGCGGTCTCTCACTCGTGTGACTCCATAGATCGTATATCGGTCTTTCTCTGGGGATTCTACCTCGTGTCTCTCCTTGAGTGATTCTATCGGGATAGTGGTTCGGGCTATCGGAGTAAACCGAATTGTATCGGGTTGTGTTGCGTGCGTTCGCGTGTGTTCATCGTGTTCTTCGCCGTTCTCGTGTTCCTCTCCCCGACTTTCCCCACAATTCGTGATCGGGCACACACGGGGCCAGGCCTCATCATATGAGATCGAAAGGCCACGAATTTGACCTCCAATTTCACCAATTTCGCCCAAAAATTCCCAAAAATTTTGCCCCAAAAATAGCTCGAATTTGGATCTGAGGATTTGTTGCGTTTTTTGTGGTTTTGGTCCACAGATCTTGTGTTATTGGTGTTGATTTATCATCCCTCCAATTTTCACCGTCAAATTCCACCTATTCCTCCCGAAATCCATCGATTTTTGCCCCATTTTCCGCCCCGAGTTCGTGCTGTTCTTCGTGCAGATCTCAGATCTAAAATCTGTGCTATTTCCGGAACTTCCGCTCACATCAACCGGAACTTCCGGCCGAGCCCAAAATCCCCAAATTCACCATCTTCATCCTCGCGCAGCAGCTCCACCCGCCCGCTCGCCCCGCGCTGATCCGCGCTGCCGACGCCCAGCTGCAGCACAACAGCCGCACGCACCCGCGCTAAAAACCGCGCTGCTCGCCCGCTCACGCCCCAACCGCCCCTGCCTCGATCGCCACGACCACCCGTGCACGCCAAAAGCCACGCCCGCCGCCAAGCCCCACCACGTGTGCCTGTCCCGCGCCGTTCGCCTCCATCCTTCACGCGCACACGACCCGGCCGTTCCCATCTCGCGCGCCCCTGGCCAATCTCCCACGGCTGCTCCTCAATTCGCCGCACACGTTCGGGCACGCAGCAAATCTCCAGCAGCAGACCCTGCGCACGCCCCAGCTCCGCCTCAATTTCGCTTGTTTCCGTGCAACACAGCCGCAATTCTCAAAATCGCCCAGGAAATTTTCAGAGACCGGAACTTCCGGCCATAATCTCCGGTACTTCCGGCCCGGCGGAACATCCGCCCAACCTCCGCTCTTGTTCCGAAAATAGCAAATCAGCATGCAGTAGCCCCTGGACCCAAATCGCGTAATTTCGGAACTTTGCCGGAAGTAGACCGGAAGTTCCGCTCGGCGCAAACTTTTGACTCAAATTTCGTCTAGTTTTGACCCCAACTTTGACCCAACTTTTGACAACTTTGCGGAGCCCGTTTGACCTCAAATTTTGACCATAATTCCACCATATTGACTCCAAATTTTGGCAATTTTCCCGAGCCCATTTGACTCCATCTTTTTGCCCCAAATTTTGACAACTTTCCGGCGCCCGTTTGACTCCAAACTTTAACAACATTCTCCAACGACTCTACATAGTCTACGTCTAATTTTTGACGATTTTTGGAGCCAAACTTTTGACCGCTCGTTTTGACCCAACTTTTCGGGCATTGACTTAATTTGCCCGGTTTCCGTTTTGGAGTGCCTTTGGTCCGTGAAAACCGCTTCCGCGCCTACATCAACACCGCCACAACGGCATTGGCACCCCGGATTCCGGCGCATCTTCGACACCATCGTCGACACCATCGCAAGTTTGTGTGCTTGACACCGCCTAACATCAATAGGTATAACTTGCCCCCCTTGTAGCCTCATTTCTTTCTTTGTGTACCTATCCCATTGAGAGTGGCTTTCCGAGTGTTGCGAAGCATTGCACAAGTGTCACGACCGTGAGAGGGTGTGTGTGCGTGTGTTGAGCAAAGCTCCGAAGCAAGCTCGGTGAGAAAGATACACAAAAGAAGAAAAGTGTGACATAGAGAAAAATAAAGCTTCTAAGCATAGAAAAAAAAAGTGAAAAAAAAGAGAGAAAAAAAGAAAAAGAAATAGAAAAGAGTGTGTGTCCACCGATATCGAGAAGTGCAAAGCTTGTGAGCACTAAGAGAGATAAGAGAAGAGTGGCCCTTGTGCAAATCTTGTTGCTTCTATCTTGTGCAACCAAGCTACGGTCTCTCTTGTGTTGGCGTGACACCGAGCTAATAGTCTTCGCTAGGACCATCTTGTTACTTGCTCACTTCCTTGGTCGCGCTAACCCCATTGATCTTCTTGTGTGTGTTTCCGTGTTTCCTTGACATAGATCACCACTTTTGACATTTGACTTTGGATCTTACCCACATTTGACAATAGACTTTTCCGTTGATCTTTTTCGTTTGCTATCCACCCCTTACCCACCACATATAGAGTTCTTAGCCTTTTGCGTGTGCTTTGAGTGTGTGTGTGAGTAACCCCGATACATTTTGGCTTTGCTCTTGACTTGAAGCACTTTTCCGATACTTTCTTGATAGGTGAGATACTTGTGTAGGTTTCCTTCCACCACATACATATACACCTTCCTAGTGAGATATACACATGATGACCCCACTAGAGCAAGCCGAGATGAGAGCATACTTCGCCGAGCTAGATGCTCGAGAAGCCCAAATGACACCCAAAGATAAAGCCGAGTGCAACGCATACTTCAAACACCTTGAGAGCAAGAGTGACACACCCCATGAGTTGAGTGAGGACACTTTGATTTCTAACAACTTAACCTCTACTCCTCTTGTGTTGTCTTCCTCTTTGCTAGGTTGCTCGGACATCGACGACGCCATTGACATGGAGATGAGGGACTCCACTATATGTGAGATGAGCGACTCCACTATACGTGAGATGAGTGAATCCACTATACATGAGCTTGAGTGCCTCCACCTTGAGGACATGAGTGATACACCGAGTGAGATGAGAGTGGTAGTTGATAGGTCATGCGAGGCCATTTCGATTTCTCACAACTTACCCTCTACCTCTAGTGTGTTCTCTTATGTTTCCTTAGATTCCATGGATGACGAGACGCCGATCATGGAGAAGATGTACATGGTGCATGAAGATGATGATATCACACCATGCTTTCTTGAAGATGAACATGGAGGCCGCATGAAGCCTACCACTTCCACAACACCTACCTCATATGAGCGGGACTACAAAGGTATGCATATGGGTGTTGATGATGCCATGATCCCACTAGTGGACATGATGATTTGTGAGTGCTTGCATGAGTTGGATGATCCTATTGCTATGTCATATGCTTCTTTCACTTTCCCTTGTGATACTTGTGATGCCACCATTCTTGATCATGTGGAAGTAGTTGCTTGTGACACTTTGACCATGCCATGCTATGAGTGTTTCGATTTCTATCCTATTGCTTGCAATATGTCGAACAATTTCTCTTTCCCATGTATTGCTTGCAATGTTGATAATGATGCTTGTGTTGTGACAACCTTGCCAAACAATTGCTCTTTCCCTAGGTTTGTCGACAACAATGATGAAATTTTGAACATGTTTTGTGCTACATGCTTGCAATATTCTCCCATTAGTGCAACCAAAATGTTGAATAATTGCTCTTTCCAATGCTTGGTTTGCAATGATGTTAATACGCTTGTGAATGAGATTGCCCCCATAGCTCTCTCACCTTTTGGAGACTTTGCATATATCCATGTTGAGCATGTTCCTAAGTTTTCCCCGCATATTCACCATGTTTACTATAATATCTTGCTTCCCGCTAATGGTGATGTGCAAAAGAAATGGTGCATCATGATGGATGATGTATTCATATACCATGCACACACGTTGTTCTTGTTGTCTAACATGTGTGTAGGTACCCAAATTCCAATGTCAACCTCGATTGAGCACGAGTTGACAAAAAGAGCTCTTGAGAGCATGATACAAGTGAGCTCCAATGAGTGGTTTTGCCCGCACACTTCCACTACACAAGATCTCTCAATGAGAGCACACCGACACTTTGATAAGGTGACCTCCTTCTACTTGTGCCCTCTTTCTAAATCCATTGAACTTTGGCTACGCTTTGATTACTCCTTTGCTTTTCTTGTGCTATTCATAGGGCTCTTGACTAGTGAAGGGACATTCAAGCGTTGGTGTCATCTACCTCCTCTACACGTTCACGAAGACTCATCGTCGAGGACGACTCTTTTTCAAGTGGGGGGAGATGATGCAGCCCGACCTTCGGTCTCCACCGCATCATGTACATCAACGTCAAGAACCACACTCAAGGCCGAGGTCACGGAGGCATGGAAGAGAAGAAGGAAGAAGAGCGCCCGAGGTCGCCAAGAAGAGACGGCGCATGAAGCACGACTGCTAGGCCGGATTATCCGCCCCACTAAGGCCGGACAATCCGCCCCCCTATGTGTCCAAGTCAATTCGGGCCAAGTCCCATGTATCCCCTTGTATGCCTAAACTACCCCTCCTTTAGTGGCTCCCTATATATAGGCTCCCACCTCCCCCTTCATTAGATAGAGTTGAACTTGAGAGAACCTAGGCTCATGCCTCCACCATCCCTTTGGGATTAGGGAAACCCCTCCTTAGATTTACCTAAATCTATTGTACAAGGCACTCCTTATATGATTTATCTTTCGCACTTGTGATTCTACCGCGGTCTCTCACTCGTGTGACTCCATAGATCGTATATCGGTCTTTCTCTCGGGGATTCTACCTCGTGTCTCTCCTTGAGTGATTCTATCGGGATAGTGGTTCGGGCTATCGGGAGTAAACCGAATTGTATCGGGTTGTGTTGCGTGCGTTCGCGTGTGTTCATCGTGTTCTTCGCCGTGTTCTTGTTCTTCCTCTCCCCCGACTTTCCCTCGGTCAATTCGTGAGATCGGGCAACACACGGGGCCTTAGGCCTCATCACCACAGCCCGAGAGTAGGAGTATGAAAAAGGTATCTTAGAATCCGTTTGACTGCCATCAAATGGCTCTCCTTAGGAGCAGATTGAAAACGAGCACACATCCCTACACTTAGCATGATATCCGGCCTAGAGGCACAAAGGTAGAGCAAGGATCCTATCATGGAACGGTATACCTTTATATCCACATCCTTCTCACCATCACATGAGCCAAGTTGCCCCTTTATGGGCATGGGTGTCTTCATTGGGTTCGCATTGATCATGTCAAACTTCTTGAGCATGTCCTTCACATACTTTTCTTGAGAGATGAAGGTGCCTTTTGCAAGTTGCCTCACTTGGAAGCCTAGGAAGAACTTCAACTCTCCCATCATGGACATCTCAAATTTCCTAGTCATCAATAGCTCAAAAGCTTTGTTATGATTGGGGTTAGTTCCACCAAATATAATATCATCAACATATATTTGACATATAAACAAGCCACCCCCTTTAACCCGCTTGGTGAAAAGGGTGGAATCGACCGTACCCATGCAAAACCCATCTTGTAGTAGGAAATCCCTAAGGAACTCATACCAAGCACGTGGAGCTTGCTTGAGACCGTAGAGTGCCTTATGGAGTAAATACACATGGTTGGGTCGGCATGGGTCTTCGAAACCCGGGGGTTGAGCTACATATGCGGTTTCTTTTAAGGACCATTCAAAAATGCACTTTTCACATCCATTTGATATAGTTTGAAATTGTGGAAAGATGCAAATGCAAGCAAAAGACGAATAGCTTCAAGACGGGCTACCGGCGCAAAGGTATCCTCAAAATCCATACCTTCTATTTGGGCAAACCCTTGCGCCACTAACCTTGCTTTATTTCTAATGACAATGCCATTCTCATCTTGCTTGTTCTTGAATACCCATTTGGTCCCAATAACATTGATGCGATGATCCTTGGGTCTCTCAACTAGAGACCATACTTCATTACGAGTGAAACACTCCAATTCTTCTTGCATGGCAATAACCCAATCCGGATCAACCAAGGCTTCATGTACCTTGAGTGGCTCAAAACTAGACACAAAAGCATGATGTTGACAATAAGTGATAAGTAATGCATGGTGTCTACGAGTTACCACTCCTTTTGAGATGCTCCCAAGGACATGATCTACTTTCATGTCACTTGCCCTTGTAGCCGCCTTGATCTTCCGAATGGTTCCTTCATGATCAATGAATTCATCTCTTGCTAATACTTGATCATGAGGGACAACTTGAGCTTGAACATGAGTTGAGGATGTTTCTTGATCATCATCACGGTCTTGCTCAGTGGGTTGAGGGCTTTCTTCTTGTTCTTCGGAATGTGGCTCATCTTGAGTGGAGGATAAATCTTGGGTTGCACTTGATGGTTCAACTTGAGTTGAGCTAGGCTCAACTTGAGGTGAGCTTGATACTTCTACTCCATCACCTTTATCATCATTATGAACTTCCATGGGCCGGATGTGTCCAATGCCCATATGCTTGATGGCACTAGATGGATCATCATCATTACCTGCAACACATGGAACAACTTGCTCCACTTGGGAGCCATTATCCTCCAAGAACACCACATCACAAGATACTTCAATAGTCCCAGTGGACCAGTTGTAGTATCTATAGGCATGGGAGTTCTCCGCATAACCAACAAATATGCCCTCTATGGTTCTAGTTTCAAATTTACCAAGCTTCCCTTTATTGTTCTTAACAAGACATTTGCATCCAAAGACACGAATGTACATGACATTAGGCTTGTTACCTGTGAGAAGCTCGTATGGAGTTTTGTTGTGGAGGGGGCGGAGGAAGAGCCGGTTGGAGTAGTGGACAGCTGTAGAGATGGCTTCTCCCCAAAAGTTGTGGGGTGAGTTGAATTCACTCAACATGGTTCTTGCCATCTCAATGATAGTCCGGTTCTTCCTTTCAACAACACCATTTTGTTGAGGGGTATACGGAGCTGAAAACTCATGCTTGATGCCCTCATCATCAACAAACTCTTTCATAGTGTAGTTCTTGAACTCGGTGCCATTGTCGGTCCTAATCGCCTTGATCTCGGATTCATATGTACGTTGAGCTTTCTTGGCGAAGGTGATGAACTCTCTATGGGTCTCATCCTTAGACTTAAGGAGAAAGACCCAAGAGTATCTTGAGTAATCATCAACAATGACAAGTCCATACTTGCTCCCACCAAGAGTATCATAATGTGATGGCCCAAAGAGATCCAAATGAAGGAGCTCCAAAGGCCTAGATGTGGTGACGATACTCTTGATAGGATGTTTCTTCTTGAGTTGTTTTCCGGCAACACATGCACTGCATACACGATCTTTCTGAAAATAAATGCAGGTTAGTCCAACAATGTGCTCACCCTTTAGGAGTTGTTTAAGATTCCTCATGTTAACATGACCAAGGCGGCGATGCCACAACAACCTTCGTCATGCTTCGCCGCCATTAGACATGTGGAGGGAGAGGGGCTCTCTTTCGAGAGGTCAACCACGTAAAGGTTGTTCTCCACATATCCAACAAGGACCAATTTGAGATTGTCACTGTTGGAGATATGCCCAAGAGGCAATAATAAATGGTTATTATATATCTTTGTGTTTATGATAATGTTTATATACCATGCTATAATTGTATTAACCGAAACATTGATACATGTGTGATATGTAAACAACAAAGAGTCCCTAGTAAGCCTCTTAACTAGCTTGTTGATTAATAGATGATTAGTTTCATAATCATGAACATTGGATGTTATTAATAACAAGGTTATATCATTATATGAATGATGTAATGGACACACCCAATTAAGCATAGCATAAGATCACGTCATTAAGTTATTTGCTATAAGCTTTCGATACATAGTTACCTAGTCCTTATGACCATGAGATCATGTAAATCACTTATACCGGAAAGGTACTTTGATTACATCAAACGCCACTGCGTAAATGGGTGGTTATAAAGGTGGGATTAAGTATCCAAAGTATGAGTTGAGGCATATGGATCAAGGGATTTGTCCATCCCGATGACGGATAGATATACTCTGGGCCCTCTCGGTGGAATGTCGTCTAATGTCTTGCAAGCATATGAATAAGTTCATAAGAGACCACATACCACGGTACGAGTAAAGAGTACTTGTCAGAGACGAGGTTGAACAAGGTATAGAGTGATACCGATGATCAAACCTCGGACAAGTAAAATATCGCGTGACAAAGGGAATTGGTATCGTATGTGAATGGTTCATTTCGATCACTAAGTCATCGTTGAATATGTGGGAGCCATTATGGATCTCCGATCCCGCTATTGGTTATTGGTCGGAGTGAGTACTCAACCATGTCCACATAGTTCACGAACCGTAGGGTGACACACTTAAAGTTGGATGTTGAAATGGTAGAACTTGAATATGGAATGGAGTTCGAATATTTGTTCGGAGTCCCGGATGAGATCCCGGACATCACGAGGAGTTCCGGAATGGTCCGGAGAATAAGATTCATATATAGGAAGTCATATTCCAAGTTTGGAAATGATCCTGCATTTATGGCAGGTTCTAGAAGGTTCTAGAAAAGTCCGAAGAATGGCACTTTGGAAAGTGGAGTCCCGAAGAGACTCCACTTGCATGACCAGCCAACCCTAAAGGGAGGAGTCCAAGGTGGACTCCCCTAGGGTGGCCGGCCAACCCACCTCAAGGAAAGGTGGAGTCCCACCTTGAGTGGGACTCCCTCCTTGAGTAGGTTTCCCACATATGGGAGGTTTTAGTGTTGGGGTCTTATTCGAAGACTTGGACTAGAACTCTTGGGGCTTCCACCTATATAATGAGGGGCATAGAGAGGGGGCTGACCACTTCAAGCCTCAGCCTTGGCCGCACCCCTTAGAGGGCCGGCGCCCAACCCTCTCTCCCCAAACCCTAGCGGTCTCTCTCCTCCACCACATCCCGCACGCTTAAGCGAAGCTCCGCCGGATTTCTCCACCACCACCGACACCACGCCGTCGTGCGTCGGATTCAAGAGGAGCTACTACTTCCGCTGCCCGCTGGAACGGGGAGGTGGACGTCGTCTTCATCAACAACCGAACGTGTGACCGAGTACGGAGGTGCTGCCCGTTCGTGGCGCCGGAACCGATCGTGATCAAGATCTTCTACGCGCTTGCAAGCGGCAAGTGATCGTCTACCGCAGCAATAAGAGCCTACTCTTATAGGCTTTGGAATCTCTTCAAGGGTTAGTCTTGATCATCCCCTCGTTGCTACCGTCTTCTAGATTGCATCTTGGCTTGGATTGCGTGTTCGCGATAGGAAATTTTTTGTTTTCTATGCTACGTTTTCCTACAGGGTATCGAGCCGTGTCTATGCATAGATAGTTGCACGAGTAGAACACAATGGTTTTGTGGGCGTTGATGCTTATGTTGTCTTTAGTTTGAGTACTTTGCATCTTTGTGGCATAGTGGGATGAGCGGCTCGGCTAACTTTACATGACCGCGTTCATGAGATTTGCTCCACGCTCGACATGCAACTTGTATTGCATAAGTGGCTTTGCGGGTGTCTGTCTCTCCTACTATAGTGAAGATTCAATTTACTCTTCTATTGACAACACTAGTATCACCGTTGTGGTTCATGTTCGTAGGTAGATTAGATCTTACTCGAAAACCCTAAACCACGTAAAATATGCAAACCAAATTAGAGACGTCTAACTTGTTTTTGCAGGGTTTGGTGATGTGATATGGCCATAATATGATGATGAATATGTATGAGATGATCATTATTGTATTGTGGCAACCGGCAGGAGCCTTATGGTTGTCTTTATATTTCATGTTGGGTAGTTTTTCAAAGTAGTTGTAATAGTTGCTACATGAGGTGAACAACCATGAAGACGGCGCCATGGACCTTGACGCTGATGATGATGGAGATCATGCCCGTTGATGATGGAGATCATGTCCGTGCTTTGGAGATGAAGATCGAAGGCGCAAAGACAAAAGGGCCATATCATATCACATATGAACTGCATGTGATGTTAATCCTTTATGCCTCTTATTTTGCTTAGATCGCGACAGTAGCATTATAAGATGATCCCTCACATTAATATCAAGATAATAAAGTGTTCTCCCTCGTATGCACCGTTGTACAGTTCGTCGTTTCGAAGCATCTCGTGACGATCGGATGTGATAGATTCAACGTTCACATACAACGGGTGTAAGCCATGTTGCACACGCGGAATACTTGGGTTTGCTTGACGAGCCTAGCATGTACAGACCTCGGGACAACGGAAACCGAAAGGTTGAACACGAGTCATATGGATGATATGATCAACATGTTGATGTTCACCATTGAAGCTACATCATCTCACGTGATGATCGGTTTTGGTGTAGTGGATTTGGATCGTGTACCACTTAACAACTATGAGGGATGTTGTATTAAGTGGGAGTTCATTAGTAATTAGATTAAAACATGAACTAATTATCATATACATAGTCTGAGTAGTATTTTGAATTAATTTGTAGTATTGGCATCCGTTATTCTACCAAGCGCTAGTCTTGTTATTGAGATAGAAATACTGTTAAAATCTGAAAATAAACTTTACGGACTGGTACCGTATTGTTAAAGAATCAAGAAATGATTAAGTCCTATTGCAAATTTTTAGTAAACCTCACATTGTTGATTCAAAGAACAATGGTTTCAATTAGTACCTAAAATCATCTTGTCTCCATGAAACTTGAAGTTCAAATCCGTTTGAAATTAAAGTAAGGAGCTGGAAATTTTGTTTTCAGAATAAGCGAGGTATAAGATATATGTGATATCTAAGACCTTATTGCAAGTTGATAGAATATAATTTGGTGAGAGTACATAAACTCATAAGTTTTATGGGAATGTACGAAGGTTGAAGACGCCAGCGTCCCAATCCTCCAACTATTGGGGCACTAACGATATTCGCATATCCATGAAGTGATTGTCTTTAGTATGCACCGTTGCTAAGACTCGTCGTTTCGAAGCATCTCGTGATGATCGGGTGTTATAGATTCCACGAGTGCATACAACGGGTGCAAGCCAGATTTGCACATGCGAATACTAAAGTTAAACTTTACGAGCCTAGCATGTACAGACATGGTCTCGGAAAGTCGTCATGATATGATAGATAAAATTATGAGTGAAATTGTTCATCATATTACAAAGTTACTAATAGTGAAATCTGGAACACTTGTCATATGATGATCAACTTTAAAGTAAGAACCTCAAGGTTATTGGTATTTGACCAACAAACCTAGAAGTTATTGAAGGTGAAGTGTTTTCTGAGAATGAGGAAAACTAAAAGAGAAACTACAAAGGATATTTTGGCAGAAAGAAAAGAAAAGACTAGAAAGTCTAGCTCAGGTGTATATAAATGATATACATGTTATGGATGTATTCCTCATTTGGTCACACAATGAAATTCTTGGGTAATTGTACCATATTGGTTGGTATGAAGTGTCATACAAAACAACGCAATACAAGAATACAATGGCCTAAGTGACTGATAAGGAATATGGTAATAATGCACGTCTGGAACATAATAAAGTGTTATTATGTTTGTCGTTGGCATTCTACCTAGCCCTTAGAATTTATAATAAAGAACTTAATAATTATTATTTTGCTCTGGTCAAATGAAAACAATGAGTTGTTCAAATTATGACATTACTCCATGTACGATGGATAAGTTATTATGAATCTTAATGGTGAAACACACATACATAACACTGACGCTAAAATGCCATAAGGCAAATGATTTGAATTCCACTCATTTGTGGAACCGCCATTTAGGTCATGTTAGAAAGGAACGCATGAAGGAACTCCATGCAAATGGATTTTGGAGTCATTTGATTTTTGAATCGTTTGGCGCTTGCAAATCTTTTCTAAAGAGAATGACTAAAATACCGTTCATAGGCCAAGAGTTGAAACGGGCAACTAACTTAGTGGAAATATACATGATGATGTATGTAGTTCACTGGGCATAGTTGTGTGCGGGAGATTCTTCTACTTCATGAAAACTTCCAACAATGAATTGAGTATATATGTGGATATATTCAATAAGGAAGAAGTTTAAAACATTTGAATAGATTCAAATAAATTTCAGCATGAAGTGGAAATCATCGTAATAGAAAAGTCAAATATCTATGATTGGATCATGGTAGAAATATTTGAATTACGAGTTTTAGCGAACATCTAAGAGAGTTATGAAATTGTTCTACAACTCACATTTCTTGGAGTATCATAATGATGATATAGTATCTGAGAGATGTATCCAAACCTTGTTGGATTAATGATTAGATAAAATATTATGACGCCATTATATTTTTGTGGATTATGCTTTAGTGACTACCGCTTTTACACTAAATAGAGTATCATCATGATCCGTTGAAATGACACCATACAAGTTATGGTATGGGTATAAACCCTAATAGTCTTTTCTTTAAATTTTGGTCTAAGAGTTTACAACCAAAATCGGATGAATGTCTTTGTTGGTTATCCCAGAGATTTAATTGGGAATTCTTCCCACAAGACAAAGACAAAAGTGTTTGTCAATGTTTCTTATTTCCGAGAAATTGTTTCTAGTGAAGTATTTGGGTGGGAGGACAATATAATTTGATAAGGTTTATGAACCTGAGCATAATGATCAGAGTAGCGCAGCATCGGAATTTGTTTAGGAAGCGGCCACGACGATCATGGCTCCCATGACTACAAAGTGTTTTAGCCATGGAGATCGAAGTACATATTGAACCTTGTAGGTATGGTTTACTTTGTGACCAAATAAATGATTTGTGAACAAAAGATTGATTTTGAACAATGATAAACCAACTACAAACAAAGAAGTTATGATGGGCCCTGACTCCGTTAAAATGGCTATATGCCATAAAATCCAAGATAGATAAATACTTTTTGAAAGTAAATGGATCTATAAAATTGATGGACTTGGATGGAATATCCTTAAAGAAGCTCGACTTGTCGAAAAATTGTTTACGACAAAGTTCAAAGAGTTGACTACGATAAGATTAGATCTTCCGTAGTAATGCTTATAGTCTATGTGGATTATTCTAATAATCGCTACATATTTCTTTCATGAGATATGATAGTAGGATAGCAAAATACATTACTTAACAGAAGTGTGTATTAAAGGTGTATACAAGATACAACTAATTGTTTTGCTAGTCCGTGGAATACTAGATAGGTATACGAACTTCAATTGGATGAAGTGAGTATCGCGGAGTTGGAATCTTCACCGGATGAAATAGTCAAAGAGTTTTGATTTCATCAAACGATGAAGGTGCTTGCATTTGCAAGAAATTAAGTGGGAGCGCTGAGACATATTTGTAATACTTTATGTAGCTGACATATCGTTGATTATAAATAGTGTAATTATATAATTGATTAAAAGGTTTCATTGAGAATTAACTTCAATGAAAGAATATGGACTGAAACATATTTAGTGTCAAGATCTATGAAGATAGATTGAAACACATAATAAGTTTAAGTCAAAGTACATAGAAAGGATATTGAAGTAGTTCAATATTAAGAAAATGTTCTTGTCATGTGAAGTTTTAACAAGACTTGAGTGTATCTGACACTCAATGAGTAAAAACACATGAGTGATTTTAAATCACAATTAATATGTACACAATCAGATGTCCTGAGCTCTAAAAGTTAGGAGCATATACCAAAATGATTCATGTGATGATCATTGACAAACAGTAAGAATACCCATGTGTGCTTTAGAAGGACCAAGGATATATATATATATAGTTTTATATGGGTAATGACAAAACAAAATCGTTGTAAAGTGTTGCACCGATATTAGTTTGGTCATATATAAAATTAAATTTCAATCTCAATTAGGCTAAGTGTTATTAAAAAGGTAGCACAATGCTAGATTTAGAAGAGTTCTAAATATTGTGACGGATTCTACAAAAGAAGGCAGAGTATGTCATTGTTTTGACAATGATTGAGGATGTTGAGTTAAGAAGTTCTTTGAGAACTTGGTGTAGTTCCGATAGTGTCAGAACTTTGAAGCTATATTGTGTGTGACAATATTAGTGACATATTTCAGACCGCGGAATTAAGGTTCCACCAGAAGACCAAACATATTTAATGCCGACTCATTTGGAAAATGAGTGATGCGTGAAGACGCAAATGAATTGCAAAATACATACGTTTCTGAGTGTGTCAACCGTTGACTAAAACCTCTCCCGTGAGCAAAACATGATAAAACACCCGAAGGCCAAGGTGTTATATCTTTACATATGTAAACTAGATTATTGACTCTAGTGCAAGTGGGAGATGTTGGAGATATGCCCAAGAGGCAATAATAAATGGTTATTATATATCTTTGTGTTTATGATAATGTTTATATACCATGCTATAATTGTATTAACCGAAACATTGATACATGTGTGATATGTAAACAACAAAGAGTCCCTAGTAAGCCTCTTAACTAGCTTGTTGATTAATAGATGATTAGTTTCATAATCATGAACATTGGATGTTATTAATAACAAGGTTATATCATTATATGAATGATGTAATGGACACACCCAATTAAGCATAGCATAAGATCACGTCATTAAGTTATTTGCTATAAGCTTTCGATACATAGTTACCTAGTCCTTATGACCATGAGATCATGTAAATCACTTATACCGGAAAGGTACTTTGATTACATCAAACGCCACCGCGTAAATGGGTGGTTATAAAGGTGGGATTAAGTATCCGGAAAGTATGAGTTGAGGCATATGGATCAACGGGATTTGTCCATCCCGATGACGGATAGATATACTCTGGTGGAATGTCGTCTAATGTCTTGCAAGCATATGAATAAGTTCATAAGAGACCACATACCACGGTACGAGTAAAGAGTACTTGTCAGAGACGAGGTTGAACAAGGTATAGAGTGATACCGATGATCAAACCTCGGACAAGTAAAATATCGCGTGACAAAGGGAATTGGTATCGTATGTGAATGGTTCATTTCGATCACTAAGTCATCGCTGAATATGTGGGAGCCATTATGGATCTCCAGATCCCGCTATTGGTTATTGGTCGGAGTGAGTACTCAACCATGTCCACATAGTTCACGAACCGTAGGGTGACACACTTAAAGTTGGATGTTGAAATGGTAGAACTTGAATATGGAATGGAGTTCGAATATTTGTTCGGAGTCCCGGATGAGATCCCGGACATCACGAGGAGTTCCGGAATGGTCCGAGAATAAGATTCATATATAGGAAGTCATATTCCAAGTTTGGAAATGATCCGGTGCATTTATGGCAGGTTCTAGAAGGTTCTAGAAAAGTCCGAAGAATGGCACTTTGGAAAGTGGAGTCCCGAAGAGACTCCACTTGCATGACCAGCCAACCCTAAAGGGGAGGAGTCCAAGGTGGACTCCCCTAGGTGGCCGGCCAACCCACCTCAAGGAAAGGTGGAGTCCCACCTTGAGTGGGACTCCCTCCTTGAGTAGGTTTCCCACATATGGGAGGTTTAGTGTTGGGGTCTTATTCAAGACTTGACTAAACTCTTGGGGCTTCCACCTATATAATGAGGGGCATAGAGAGGGGGCTGACCACTTCAAGCCTCAGCCTTGGCCGCACTTAGAGGGCCGGCGCCCAACCCCCTCTCTCCCCAAACCCTAGCGGTCTCTCTCCTCCACCACATCCCGCACGCTTAAGCGAAGCTCCGCCGGATTTCTCCACCACCACCGACACCACGCCGTCGTGCTGTCGGATTCAAGAGGAGCTACTACTTCCGCTGCCCGAACGGGGAGGTGGACGTCGTCTTCATCAACAACCGAACGTGTGACCGAGTACGGAGGTGCGCCCGTTCGTGCGCGGGTCCCGATCGTGATCAAGATCTTCTACGCGCTTTTGCAAGCGGCAAGTGATCATCTACCGCAGCAATAAGAGCCTACTCTTATAGGCTTTGGAATCTCTTCAAGGGTTAGTCTTGATCATCCCCTCGTTGCTACCGTCTTCTAGATTGCATCTTGTCTTGGATTGCGTGTTCGCGATAGGAAAATTTTTGTTTTCTATGCTACGTTCTCCTACAGTCACTCCTAAAGACTTGCACATAATACTTAGTAAAATATGAATTATAACCGGCATCGGCAAGATGATATATAGAAAGCAAGTTATAACCAAGGGATTCAACAAGCATGACCGTATCAAGGCACAAGTCCTTAGAGATTGCCACCTTGTGTCAACACCCGGATTTTTAAGTCCAGATGCCTATTATGTCATTCATCGCAATCCCAGGAATATTGTTGTTGCGAGGCATAATAGTTAGGTATCACAGTCATCATTCATTACAAACCATATTGTCTTACAACTTGAATCACATGATCCATATTACACAAATAGTTGATCTATTGATCAACGAACAAACACAAGTTCATAGCGGAAGCGTAAAGATAAAGGGACTCTCTAGTCCACAGGCCAACGCTTGACGTCAGAAGACTCCTAGTTGTCTTAGGCGTCCTGCTGATCATCTCCTTGGTAGTTCTATTCGTCTTCATACTCTGGCCATTTGAATAGCCAGGGACAAAGCCGTGAGTACTTTAAGTACTTGCAAACTAATACTAGTGTAAGTGCTAGCAATTCTAGTAAGGGTGCTAAGCTCTAGTTTATTTGCATAAAGCCAATTTTAGTTCACAAGTATTTTATCAAAGACTTATTCATGTGCTAACTAACTCAAGTGGGAACATTAGTGTCATTCCCACAACATTGTTGTGATTCAAATTCAAGTCACCATTCACCTTTCATTTTATCAATACTTTCAAGACTCTAACACTGGAAACTGTATGGCCTTTCCAACTGTCCGTAACCGTGGACACGGCTATTCGAATAGGTTTACACTCTGCAGAGGTTGCACAGTTGTGCCACAACATTTGATTTCATCCGTCGGGATAACCCCGAATCATCGTAACACAGTACGCGATCATCAACCATAACCTTTCATTTACAAACCCTAGTATGAGCACCTCTCCCCATGAGCTTGGCCTCCCAAACCAACCGTCAACCCGGGAACTGCACAGGCTTGGCCGTACAATTCACCTCAATTCACATCATTTCTCAACAACGGAGGGGGCATAACCCCTATGATGTGTGTTCGAGGGAACCCATACTAAGATACATAAATTTCTAGTTAAGCCCTTACCCATAATCAGGCATTGTGGGGGTACTCAAGAATTGGAAAGGTATCGCATCCAAACCAATATCAGTTTTTAATCAAAAATCACTATCTTCTCTTGGTCATATTCACCTTCAAAATTCATTCAATGGAATGCATCATCATTCCAAAGTTTCACCTTTATTTCAAGTCACATGTTACCATCTAGAGTAGTCAAGTTTTAATATTAGCACTAGCATCTAGTCATGAGGGGTGCTAACTAGTTGTAATGCTAGTTAGGCTAAGTTTGATACTCTTGTAGTATTCTAGACTTAGACCAAAGTTAACTATAAAAGGAAACTTCAATATTCAAATTGAAAACTTGAAAAGTAAACTTGGGATGGGTTCATGAACCATAAGAAAAGATGAGTGTGCCTTGTTCTTGGTAGAACTTTGCACTTTGCAAGAATATTAGCTTGCCTTGGTAGTTCTCAAAGTTTTCCTCCTCCTCTTCTTGGTAGCAACCTTCTTCCTCCGCGTATTCTCCGGTACTAGCTTCTAAATTTGAAATACGAGGTATAATCACTCTACTAATTCAATGGCTATTCCAAACATCACATATATTCACACAAACTACTCTAAGCACACAATTAATATAATTAAGGTGCATTGGTTGTGTTGCTTGAGGAAAATAATTTCCTCTCATTACATATGTAAATGATAGTTTCCATAGGGTTCTTGAGAAATAATTTCCTCTCATTGAATCTTATTAAGATTTCATTTCTCAACAATCATACATGAATTTTATATTGACCCAAGTCAACCATTCATGATCATTATTTGAGAAAATAATTTAAATGAGGTAGACCACCTCATACCATTTAATAATTTCTACCAATGATTTCAATCTCCAAGTATTTCATATAAGAGTGTTTGACCAGTGATGCAAACGTCACATGAATTCACTTGGGACAATATTTAAATGAAGTATAATACTTCATATGATTTGCATAATAGTTTTGGACAATATCACTTTAATAAACTAGCCATATTGTCCATTAATTAAACTAGGGCATGATCATGCAAAGTGACCACACCATTTTCTTGCAGAAACAATTAGTGTAAGTCAAATGTGAACTATTGGAGTTGGAATTACTCAAATATCTATTTTGGTTGAATTTTAATAATTATTTGAATGTGAAAAAGTCCCTGCCTTCTTCTTTTTATCTTTTTATTTCTACAACAGATCTTGAGGTGGGACCAGTGGCATGTTGTAGATCTTTTTACTAGCTTTCCAACAATATAAAGTTTGCTAAATTTGGCCAAGCCAAACAGATTCTATGAATTTTCAAAGTTGGGTCCAGTATTGAAATTTAAATGAAATGGGAAATTCGAGTTTGAATTAAAAGGGCCGGCGGGAAAACTAACTGGGCCCAAACCATTCAAACGGCGCAACTCAGCCCACCACGCGTCCACGCACGCGTGGGCTGCCTGACAGGTGGGGTCTGCCTGTCAGCGGCGCTTAACGCCCGAAGCGGTACGAGCGACGTTGCGCGTTGGATTAGACGAGGATCCAACGGCCAGGGGTCGTCGTCTTCTCCGGCGAGATCGAGCTACTGGCGCGGCGAGCCTAGGGGGTCGAGAGCTCACCGTGGCTCCAGCAAGGGTGGGCAGTGTGCTCGAAGTGGTGGACGACGGCGAGTCGACTGGTAGCAGTGGCGCAGCTAGAGGAGGCCTGGATCGACGGCGATTGCTGCAGAGCTTCCGCGGCTCCGATCGTCCGATTGGGGCTACTCCGGCACCGATCGAGGGTCTGGTTGGGTCGTGGAGAAGCAGGGATGGGAGGAGAAGGTGGTGGTGTGCTCAATGGCGTCCAGGGAACGCCCTATTTATAGAGACGCAGGGGTGCTGCGGGGCCGTGGCGAGGTCGACAAGCGCGCGGCGTCTCCGGAGAGCTAGAGGGCTAGGGAGTGACGCGAGGCTGTTCAGGGCATCATGGCGGTCCTCCTGGTGGCGACAGCGGGGTCGGGCGGCGTCTGGTGAGCTCGCATTGCGTCCGTGTCTGCCGTGGCATCTACGGGATCTTGTCGTCGTCGCCGGCGGGGGCGGTCCAGGGTCGCGGTCGTGAGCGTGTCTGGCGCGTCTGAGGTGGCGCGGCGGTGCTCAACCCGTTGCTGGAGGGGCCAGGGCGAGTGTGTGCTGGTGGGGTGGCGCGTGTCCAGGGCGTGTCCACGGAGTGCACCCTCGCGACGCGAGCGGCATGGCCCTGCCGTGCTGGGCGCGCGTTCTCCGGCGGCTGTCGTCGGCGTCCGTGGCCGTGGCGGTGCTAGGAAGATGTAGGGAGGTGAGGTGGTGGCACTGGGCACCAGGGCCAGGGTGGTCGACGATGGAGAGGAGAGGAGGTGCGGCATGGCCGGCATGGCCATGCACATGCATGCTAGGGCTTGCCCTCCTAGGGTTCTGTGGTGGTGTGAGGCAGAGAGGGGGCAAGGGGACATGTAGAGTAGTTAGGGCAGGTTAGGGTTGGGGGTAGAGCACTATTTCAAATAGTGTTGGATTGTTCCCTATTTGTATTTTACAAATTTTGCCCAAATTTGATTGAGTTCATATGGCTAAATTTTTTGAAAATGGTGAGTTTAGTTGAGTTGTAAATGACCAGAGAGAATGAGAGGTGGTGGTGAAATTTAGAAATTCCAAGAATTGTAAATTGGCTAAGTGTGAGATTGTTCCACATATTAAAAAGTCCTAACTTTACATGAGCATAGATTTTGATCCAAAGTGAATTTGGCCTGGTTGTCTTTACAAGATTTGTTCATCTTGATGTCCTCTTGGATGACATGCAAAGACTTGAGCAAGTTTGGATTGAAAATTTTGAATTGCAGGGGCTCAAAGTAGTGACCAGACTATAATTGGCAGATTTGACCATCATCATATGTGAGCACAATTTGAGTTGAATTTTGATTTGAATTGTGTTTATTTGGTTCCAATAGTTGTAATAAGTGTTTAGTAACATACTCCAACTAATGGTGAAGACCAAAATGGTCTAGGGTCAAGATTTATAAAAATGGCATAAAGCCTATGTGAGGGTTTTAGGGTTTTTCTTATTTGATTTCTTTCTCTTTTATTTTATTTGGTTTGTGATCTTCACTTGATCACATTAGTATTTTAGGGTTTAGCACATACACAATATAACAATCATCATGGCATATCACTCAAATGCACAAGTCCTATGCCTGGCACTATATGTAAGAAAAAGTTTTTGTTGGCTCTGAATTTTGAATCTATGGAATTCTTCTTCTTTTATTTTATTGAAAATTTGGGATGTTACACCTTGCCATACCCAAGTAACTTTCCCTTTGAGTTGTCACCAAAGGTGATGCTTGACTTCTTGTTAATATCTTCAATGAATTGGTCAAGCACACCTCTTCCTCCGGTCATATGATTGGTGCATCCACTATCAAACACCCATTTTGGACCACCGGAGGAATACCCCTACAAAATCAAGTAGAGGATTTAGGAACCCATTGATTAATGGGTTCCCTAGTCATGGCAACAAGATCTTTTGGTACCCAAATCGAGTACCCTCTATAAGCATAGCCATTACGAGGACCAACATAGTTAGCATAAACATCACCATAATAATCAACAAATAAAGCATAGTGATTGTTTGGCCCCGTGCGGTCACCACTAGTGGCTTTGCCCTTTGGGGTTTTGCCATCATTAGTGACCTTCTTGTTCTTTTCTTGAGCGGGCTTCTCTTTCTTGTAGTTGTTCTTCTTGTAGGGCTTGGGAACATACCCAAGTCCATACTTTTGATTGTTTGACCTTTGCTTACTCAAGAGGTCATCCAATCCCATCTTATTCTTGGTTGTGGTGAACTTGGCAAGTTCTTTCTTCAACCTAACATTTTCCTCAAGAGTAGTTGCATGCTCACAAGCCGATTCATTAGGATAATAGTTGAGACCATATTTGGTTACCAAAGATTTAAGATATGTATTGGTCTCAACATGCAAAGATAGTTCCTCTTGTAAACGAACATGTTCCGCAACAAGCTTAGCATGCTCACTAGTAAAGGAGGTGGAGGAACTAGCAACATCTTTATCAATAATGGGATCATTCATTGATTCAAGAGCCTTTGAGTAGGTTTCTTGGAGTAGGTCATGGTTCTCTCCAAGTTTCTTGAGCTCATCCTTAACAAGCTTGTTAGCTCTTTCAAGGTGGTCAAGATCCCTAGTGAGAGAAGCATGAGCAACTTCAAGCTCCTCCTTTGAGGCATTGAGCTCTTGGGTCAATGATTTAGCCCTTTCAATAGTTTCAAGATCCTTAACTTTATCTAGTTCATAAGTTTCAATTTGTTGCTTAAGACCTTGAGATATGCACCTTTCGGTTTTTAGCTCTTGTCTTAGGATATTGAATCTCATTTCCTTATCATTCAAATGATATTCTAATTCCTCAATGGACTCATCCTTTTCTTTGAGGGAGTCCATCAAGAAATCAAATTTGACAAGAGCTTCACCACGAAGGGTGCATCTAACATTGTAAAGTTCCTTAAGCACAGTTAATTCTTCTTGATTTTCAGCTTCATCATCAAGAACACTAGATAAAGAAGGTGGGGGTTCCATTACCTTGGTTTCTCTTGCCATAAGACAAGAGCCAACGATTGTAGATGAGGGAGAGTCATCGGAGTCATCATCTTGAGTTGTTCTTGCCATGAAGGAAGAACCAACATCATTCTCCGTGGAGTAATCCTTGGAGTAGTCATATGTGAAGAGTGACCCGGGCTTAGAGAAAGCCAAGCCGGCCACTCCGGCCTCCTCCTCATCTTCCTCTTCTTCATCGGACAAGTACTCGGCCCCAACAAAGGCTCTTCCCTTGTTCCTCTTGTATCGATCGTTGATTGGGTTTGGCTTCAATCTTGGCTTGACCCTTTTGAAGAACTTTGGCTTGTCTACCCTTTTCTCATAAGGTCACTCATTTGCAAAGTGGCTCTCTTCGTCACAATTGTAGCAAGTTCTCTTCTTCTTCTTGTCATTGAGGAGCATTGGCAACTTTCCCTTGTACTTCTTGGCAAAGAAGGCAAAGTCGGTAGCGATGTCACTAGTTGAAGTCATCTCCTCATCTTCTTCAATTTCATATTCTTCTTCTCTTCCATGGTCAGCTCTAGCTTTGAGAGCAAGGTTGTGTGACGCTTCATGGTTGTGTGAGGCTTCCTCAACACGGTTCATTGCCATGAGTCTTTTTCCTGCCTGGCCATGTTTTCATTGGCGGCCACATAGGAGACTAGATCATCGGAGTTCAGATCAGCACTCTTGGTCATGATTGGCAAGTTGAGTGCAAGGTTGGTGTCTTCTTGCTTGACAACAATCAAAGCAATGACCTTGGACTTTATGAATGCTTCATTCATCTCGAAGCCGTCATTGTACTTCTCAACTCCAAGTCCCTTGACCCTTACTCTAAGAGCACCAAGCCTTGCATAGGCATCGGCCACGGATTCTCCTTCTCGAATCATGAACTGGTGGGCCTCTTGCTTTGCGGTCTCATAAAGAGCGATTGGATCAAATCGGTTCCCTCTTGGAGTACTACGATTCGATCCCACAACTCTTTAGCGGAGCCAATGTCATTGACTTGATCAAGGAGCTTGCGATTGATGCCACTTCTAATCTTGTCACGTGAGGCATTGAGTTGACGGTTGTAGAACTCGGTGGAGGTCAACCGAATGGGATCTTGTGGCTCCCGGTATCCATTAACAATGATCTCCCATAGCTCCACACTGCAGCTGCGAATATGAGATTCCATAGAAGATTTCCAATGGGGAAAGTGAGTTCCATCAAAATGGGGAACGGTCCCACTATGGTTTATATGAGGCATGGGTGAAGTGTTTCTGGATAGTCATGGTTAACTTCATGGAAGGTTTCCTTAGAGGCCGAAGCCCCACTAGGAGCTCCACCAGCAGTTAGGTTCTTAAGCATGGCAGTCATTTCTGCCATTTGGCTTTGTAGTTCATCCTCCTTTTTCTTCTTCTCGGCATCATATGCCAAGAGTCTAGATTTAATTTCTTTAACCGAAAGGTTAGAGTCGTCATCTAGACCCTCGAATAGTTTTTCCATCTCACTCTTAAGGCGGTGAAGCCCTTAATAAGAGTCCAGGCTCTGATACCAATTGAAAGTTCAGAGATGGTAAACCTAGAGGGGTGAATAGGTTTCTACAGATTTTAATTCTTTCTTTGCAATGTTAGGCTTTGCGGAATATAAAGGTGAGCCTAATGCAAACTAGGTGAAACAATCTATATGAGGATACAACTAACTCAAGCACGAAGGCTCTCACAGGCAGTTAAAACACAAGTAAGGAGTTCGGTTAGAGATAACCGATAGCACGCGGAGACGATGATGTATTCCGGTCAGGGATCCGGTCCGACGGGCTGAGACCAACGGGGTCAGGAGCCGGTCCGACCGAGATCGGATCGGCCGGTCAAAACCGGGCCGTCAACCGGACCTTCTCCCACCTACTGGATCCCACCCGGTTGGCACCGGTCCCGGGGGCGGCTCGCGGCTGGCCGGTGCCAGGGCCGGTCTGACCGGGCCTGGGACCGAGCATGGTCTGGAAACCCCTTGTTGATTTTTAATCGAAGTGGGAGGTCTCCCATTGCCTTCTTGTTCCATTGATACACCATTATACCTCTTTAGCTAATACCTGGGAATCATCTTGTAGACATGTATTAGTCCAAATACTCTAGCACGGTGTCATAGTTACCAAAATAATGGATAAGGGTGAAATACCCTTACAGATTCACATCTTGCGTTGAAGATAACTTTAAAGCCTTAAACAATATTATTGCGTCTACTCCCATCGGGAGCGCTAGAATTATTCGGGGGGCTCCTGGAAGATCTTCGACTATTGCGTTTACTACCGGCGGGAGCGCCGAAATTCAAAAAAACTCGCATACACGATAAAATTGACATGAAGAATCCTTGTAATATCAATGCAGTATGCATACCCGAAAATATTCGGGGGCTGCAGACGATAGTTTTTATCCCATGATTTCATCAAAGCCTCAAGGAACATGCGAGTGCTTCAATTGAAGAAAATTTATGATACATCAAAAAATAAACGTTTTCACAAAGCCTCACGGAACATGCGAGTGCTGCAATTGATGGAAACTATACAAACCAAAAAGGCCCACGCCGGTACATCGTGCTTACGGTACCCGAGCTACGAAGCCTATCGTGTACATGGTTCCCTCATTGACTCAGGGGCTGCTGCCGATGTAATTCAAAAATAAATATAGCTCAGTAAGATTCAATGAGTTCACCGAGCTCGCAACATGACTTGATCACTCAGAAGTTGCCGCCGGTGCCATACAAATAAAACCACAGCTCCAAGATTTCGTCTGGCCTGCATTGCACCCTATGTTCGGGTGTTGCCGCCGACGTTTACAAAAATATACGGCTCCATGAGTCCGTCGGGCCTGCAGTGCATCCTACGTTTGGTTGCTGCTACCGAAACAAATGGCTCCTCGCTCGTTCTCACGGGTATCGTCATCGATAAATCTTCAACGCAAAGAGCTCAGCAATAATTACATCGGCTCACTAGTCCACGTCCCGTCGGCCACGCCGCTGGTGACATCATCAAAATCATCGACTCCTCCATGACATCATCATAAAAATCATCGACTCCTCCGTGACATCATCAAAATTATCGACTCCTCCGTAACGTCATCAAAATCATCATCAAAAGCATCTGAATGTTCTCGGAACTCGAAGAAATCTACGATATTCGACTCATCATTTTACAGCCTATACATGACTACTTCATAGTCATCTACAGGCTCGGGGGCTATTCCTGTCGGGAGCGCTGGCCGTGCACCTGATAAAAAGATAGAAGCCTCGTCGATAAAAAGAACGGACCCGAATGTTCTAACAATCCAGATCTTCGGCTTCTCTCGAAGCTTGCACCTTTTTTGAAAACCCGATAGATTTAAAAGTATCGGATGATGGAATGATTCGAAGACGTCAACATCAACATCAAGCTCTTCGAGTAGTACAACTTGAGTCTACGTACGGTTGCAAACACCCGCCCATAGACTCGGGGGCTACTCCCTTCGGGAGCGCTGGTCGCGCACCCGATAAAAAATAACTTGGACTGTACATCAAGCACAAGATTCAACATTCTTTGGATGATCAAGATATTTGAATGATGACGACTTTAGTCCCTGCCTGAAGCCTCGCTTCGGCCAGGCACTCGGGGGCTACTGTTGTGGGCATCACCCTTCGGGTACCCGACATTGCTATACCCGGTGTAGATTATGGAGGTGGACCAGCACGAGGACTCGACAAGCTGGACCCACACGTAATATCTACTTGGACTGCAAGAAAGAGGACTCCAATTCGTAGTCGACTAGGACTCTTGTAAACCCTAGCCTGGTTTCATATATAAAACCAGGCAGGGGCATCTCTTAGATCATAAGGAAAAAACATGTAAGATCATACAGGCGATACGCCTAGACATCGTAACCCGCAGATTAGAACTAGACTAGATACAACTTCACCTACGGTGGCCCATGTATACATATATTCATATAGTGGATTTCTAGCAGGACGTAGCGATCCTCCACCGCGGGGACGTGAACCTGGGTACATCATGCCTACTCTCGCTCCCGGAATCTCCATCGTCGCCTTTCGTCAACCCTAAGCCTCTCATAGTGGGCATTGCCGAGGAGCCGCCTCGTCAGCAGCAGTGTTGCTTCTTGGATTCATTACCAAAGGCCTCGATACTTTCCAGTAAGAGTACTTTTTCAATAAAGAGCATATATTAATATCGCGTAGATACCAATTACACCTAGCTGGATCTGAAACAACGTCATGCCTTAATGGCAAAAAGGATGCACACAACAAAAAAAAGAGAAGAATTACAAAAAAAGAGTCATGCTATAGTGATCCATTTTTCACTGACACCACCAAAACAATACTAGAAGATCAGTTTCTCCATAAGCGACGCCTCCAAGAAGGAAATAGTGCACAAACGCTATCGTCGCCCGATCATAGATCTTAGGTTTTCACCCTGAGGAAAGTCCTCGCTCTCAAAACAATGCCTTCAACAAGAACATTGCCATGCACAAACAATTAAGCCATGTAGGGGTTCGTAGCATAGAAAACAAAAAATTTCCTACCGCAAGAACGAACAACAAGCCAAGATCTAATCTAATAGATGGTAGCAACGAGATGGGATCAACATAGCCTCGAAGATCGCTAAGCGTTTAACGAGATGGATCTCGTGGATGATGTAGTCGATCACTTGCCACTCTCACGAGCGAGTAGAAGATCCTGACGGTGCTGCAATCGGCAACACCTTCACACTCGGACACACGTACGATGTTGAAGAAGATGTCCTTCTCCCTGTTCCAGCGAGCTGCGGAAGTAGTAGATCCTCCTCGAAATCCCTGCAGCACGACGGCGTGGTGACGGTGGTGGTGGAGATCTCCTGCAGGGCTTCGCCGTAGCCATGCGGGAGAGAGGTGGAGGAGGGTGTGGCGCTAGGGTTTGGGAGAGAGGTATGGGTACGGCCAAGGGCAGCCTTGATGTGGCCGGCCAACCCCCCTCTCCTCCTCTTTATATAGGTGGAACACCGAAGGGTTCAAACCTACTCCTCCTAGGAGCCCTAGTGCAAACCTTCCATAAAATCACATAGTCAAACATAGTGGGAGGTGGACTTGGGGTGGGACTCCCCCCCTTCCTTGTGGGTTCGCCGGCCAAGGAGGTGGAGGCCACCATGGACTCCACCTTTCCCTTATGTGGGTCGGCTAGGCTGGTGGAGTCCCTCCTGCCATAGTGAAATATTCCGGACGATTCTAGAACCTTCTAGAACCTTCCATAAATTCACCGGACTAACCCCAAACTGGGAATATGACATCCCATATATGAATCTTATTCTCCGAACCATTTAGGAGCTCCTCGTGATGTCATGGATCCTATCTGAGACTCCGAACAATATTCGGTCTCCATTTCAAATTTCATATCTACTTAAACAGCATCGAACCTTAAGTGTGTCACCCTACGGTTCGTGAACTATGCAGACATGATCGAGACACTTCTCCGATCAATAACCAGTAGCGAGACCTGGAGATCCATAATGATTCCCACATATTCAAGGATGACTTTGTGATCGAAAGAACCATTAACATACGATACCGATTTCCTTTGTCGCGCGATACTTTACTTATCCGAAGTTTGATCATCAGTATCTCTATACCTAGTTCAACCTCGTTACCAATAAGTAATCTTTACTCGTACCGTGAAATGACATCCCTTGTGACCTATTCACATGTTTGCAAGCTAATTGGATGACATTCCACCGAGAGGGCCCATAGTATATATATCCGTCATTTGGATGGACAAATCCCACTCTTGATCCATGCGCTTCAACCCATACTTTTCGAATACTTAATGCCTCCTTAATAACCATCCATTTGCGAAGTAGTGTTTGATATCATCAAAGCATCCATCCGGTGCAGGTGATTAACATGATCTCAGGGTCGAAGGATTAGGTTACTATGTATCTTAATGCTTGTAGCAAAATGAACTTAATGACTTGATCATATGCTTTGCTTACTATGGGTGTGTGTCCATCATATTATTATCTTAATGACATGATCTTATTATTAATAACATCCAATATTCATGATCACGAAACTATGATCATCTATTAATCAACAAACTAGTTTAACAAGAGGCTTACTAGGGACTCTTTTATGTTTACAAAACATACAAGTATTAATGTTTCCGGTTAATACAATTATAGCATGGGATGTAAACAATTATCATTAACACTAAGATATAACAATAACCACTTTATTATTGCCTCTTGGGCAATCTCCAACAAGCCAGACCTTGGATTTTTAACCTGAAAGATAAGACTCTGAACTTCTCCTGTGTAGTCGCCCCCACTTACATGTCGTTGTTTCAAGTCACGAAACACCAAGCCAATTCCACATCACCACCAAGACCCGGCCACCATTGCAAGTCCACATATCTCGGCTTTCATGACATTCTCCGCCAGCACCATGGAACGAAAACGGGCTCCATGATATTAATAGCCAGCAGAACTTCGAAGCGCTTCAGCTAAAACCAAACGGCCAGATAAAAAAACATGGGTGCGCACGATCGAAAACCACTCAATCCAGCAATCTTCAAGCATTATTCGCACAATGAATTTCACTGGCAGGACCTTCCGGAACACGACAATCCAGCCAGACTGATGGGAACATGCATCCGATAGATCTGCAACTTGGTGTGAGAAGAATCCGAGGAGTGCCACCATTATTCGCAAGACCAGCAGCCCCCTCGCCGCTAGTCAACTACCAACCAGATCAAAAGACATGGAGAGGGCAGCCCAGCACGACCCGTCAGCGTGGCAAGAACCAACACCATGAACACACACCTGCCTAGGCCACCCAGCCCAAATCTTGGCCCAAGGCCCAAATCAGATTGAGCGGCCTAGAGCTCCACCATGCAGTCGAGGACCGCCCGACGGCGCACCACCCCTACCCGGTAAGAGTACATAGGTAGGATTAATTACAAATCATCAAAGGAAAGAAAGAAATAAAGATGCAGGGTATGGGAGGAGATCGCTGATAAGGCTTTGCCGTTTTCAGCATGAACACTTGCTTGAATCACTCTCCTGATAGCCACGACTCCTTCTGGACTCCAGCTTTCCGCCAGACCATCAGCTCAGCAAGAATCTTGTCAACCAGTTCAGCTACTGGTCTAGATATATTGTTGACGATTCGGTTGTTCCTCTCATTCCAGAGCATCCACCAGGTTAAAAGGGTGATAGATTGCCATCTAGTTCTGCTTTGTGTGGGCAGAACAACTGATGCATTATCCCACCAGCCTTGCAGGCATGAAAAGTTGATGGATGGTACGAGCAAGCAAATCATTCCACACACCATAGCGCAAAGGCTGTACACCGCGGGTCATGAGGCTACTCTGCTTTGAAGAACTAGCCAGGAGTGAATCATGCATTTGGGCGTATACATCATCTAGGACAGCAGAGGGAATGTGACCAACGAACAAAAGATTATAGGCAGAGGATGCAGAAAAAATTATATTTATTTCCTGATAAGACATGAAAGCTTCAATCACAAGCGCTCTGTTGATTCTCTAAAAAAAAAGCGATCTGTTGATTTGGCTGATCTGTTGCTTTGGCTGACAAGTAGTAGTATAGAATATCTTCATCTCCTAACTACCATAGTTACATTCAGTTTTTTTGTTCATATTTGCTCCGAAAGACCAGGCAATTGCTGCCATTTTCCATCAAGCGCGTACCAGAAATGTACAGCTCGTCTACAACGGGAAAGGGAAATAAAAGGAGACGGATGAAATGAACAATAGATCAAAAAGGAAGGGATTTTGCTTTTGTTTCTTGACGTTTAGTTGTTATTAGTTTATTACTAGACTATTGTTGGACATCTGGTGGCACCATCCTTGTCTTTCACAGACCTTTGACTGGTGGCCATGCCCCCCTTGAGTGCCCATGCCGCGTCATCGCCCTTAATTTGACTAATCAGATCATCCCAACTCACTTGACCAATCAGATCGCCACCTCAGTTTCTTCTCCATCAAGTTCCTTAGGAACGAGGCATGTACCATACTCATTGGTTTCTCTCTATATATATTGTGACCATCCCAACCATACTCACTCAATCCAATTATCCCCTTTGCAGTTTTCACTGTCAACGAGCCATTCTCCTCCTACACTTCTTAAGAGCGCCGATGAGTCTAGCTTCAATGCCATGGACCTTGGTATGCGGCACCCTGGGTATGCTGCTCCTGTGGCACGCTGCCCGGCTGCTAGACCGGCTGTGGTGGCACCCACGGCGGCTGGAGCGGGCCTTGCGCGGCCAGGGCCTCCGCGGCACGTCTTACCGCTTCCTCATCGGCGATGTCAACGACTACGAGCGGCGGAACAAGGAGGCGCGGTCAAAGTCGATCCCGCTGCGTTGCCACGACATTGCCCCCCACGTCGCGCCGCTCCTCCACGACATTGTCAGAGAGCACGGCAAGGTGTGCATATCTTGGTACGGACCGTACCTCAAGGTGACCATCAGTGACCCTGATCTAACCAAGGAGGTAATGTCCAACAAGTTCGGCCACTTCGAGAAGCTCCAGTTCCCGGCATTGTCCAGGCTGCTCGCCGGAGGCCTGGCGACATACGAGGGCGAGAAATGGGTCATGCATAGGCGGATCCTCAACCCAGCGTTTCAACTCGAGAAGCTCAAGGTAATCCCCGCAATTGTTTCACATGTAGTGCTTCAATCACAGGACAACGAATTATTTACTGGAAATCTGGAATTATGCGTGTGATTTTCTGAAAACATTCGGTTCATCCGCCAATTGTGTCATTTGATTTGCAGCTCATGCTGCCAGCGTTTTCAACATGCTGTGAAGAGCTTGTCAGTAAATGGGTACAATCCCTTGGTTCTGATGGTACCTGTGAGGTGGATGTCTGCCCAGAGCTCCAAAGACTCACTGGAGATGTCATTTCCCGCACCGCGTTTGGCAGTAAGTACCTTGAAGCTACCAGGATTTTCCAGCTGCAGTCCGAGCAAGCAGAGCGCCTCCTGGCTAGGATTAAGAAGATTGTCATTCCCGGTTACTTGTGAGTCACCACTCACCACATATTACTAATTAAACTCCATTAATTTAGTACACTTAATCTGTGTGTGGCTTCTAGTAACTAACCGGGGTACTAATTTTCAGGTCGTTGCCCACGAAAAACAACAGAAGGATGAAAGCGATTAATACCGAAATCGAATCCATTCTACTCAGCCTAATTGGCAAGAGAATGCAAGCTATGCAAGAAGGAGAAAATACAAAAGATGACTTGCTAGGCTTGATGCTTGAGTCGAACATGAGAGACATAGATGAGAATGGCCAATCCATCACTGGAATGACCATTAAGGAGATCGTGGAGGAATGCAAGCTGTTCTATTTTGCAGGAACAGAAACAACATCGATATTGCTCACATGGACAATGATTGTACTAAGTATGCATCCGGAGTGGCAGGACCGTGCAAGGGAGGAGGTTCTTGGCCTATTTGGAACGAACAAACTTGTGTATGAAGGTTTTAGCCAACTTAAAACGGTGAGAATTGTTTTATTTAGTACTACCTGATTCCCTTGTAACAACGAAATATCCAGTTGGGTATCTAACATCTTACAAATCTACGTTACAGGTGACCATGATTCTTTACGAGGTACTCCGGCTGTACCCACCGGCTGTCGCCTTCATCCGAAAAACATACAAGGAGATGGATATCGGAGGCATCACATACCCCGCTGGTGTGCTTATCGAGCTTCCCGTACTGTTAATGCACCACGATCCAGACATATGGGGAGACGACGTGCATGAGTTCAAGCCGGAGAGGTTTGCCGATGGGATCTCCAAGGCGTCCAAGAATCCTGGTGCCTTCCTACCATTTGGTTGGGGGCCACGGATCTGTATTGGACAGCAGTTCGCGTTGCTTGAGGCCAAGATGGCGTTGTGCATGATCCTTCAACATTTTGAGTTCGAGCTCGCACAGTCATACACACACGCGGTGGATAACAGGAAACTGTTGCATCCGATGCATGGGGCCCAAATTAAGCTCAGGGCAGTTTAATCTCCACGCTCCGGGTGAATACATGTCGTTTGCTACTCCCAATGACTAATAAGGCATTTTAATTCTGAGTTTTCGACAGCATCTATCCTATCTTTGCTTTAAGCTGAAGGTTTCCTAACCTATCCTGTGACTGTTCAGAGGATTTTTACATTACCCTGTACTCCATCTGTAAGCAAGGGAGTACCAATAAAAACCCACCGTTGATTTAAAAGGGCAGTTCCGGTTTTTCTCTTTGGCTAAGGAAGGGGTATTGCATTTCTAAGCCCCTTTTTTTGATCAACAGGGGATCGCATCCCCGGTTCCATTGACAAAATAATGAAACTGAGCAAAAGCAGGTCTCAAACGAGTGTTTAACGCAGCAGGTAAAACATGTTCAGGAATTTTAAGGCCACAGCCAGATCACTAGACTAAGTGAGATAAAGCTGGGAGTGAAAGGAAAATATCAGGATGAACCCGGGTGGACGTGCACCCGTTTTCTTCAATATTAAAAAATGCTATTTAAAAATCTAAAAAAAATAAAATAATTTTTTCATGTACATACTCTGTTAATATTTACTTGTGTAAGTTTTCGCAGAAAAATAGATTGTATGTGGCCTACACGAATGTTCAAATGATACTATAATGATCGGTTGTGTACTGTTCATGGAAATAGAATATTTCCTTTTCACATTTATGTGTAGGTCACATATGGTTCTTTTTATGCCAAAATCTACATAAATAAGTGTCAATATAAGATATACATGCGTGCATTCTTTAAATTTTTCTGAAACTTTAAAATAGCATTTCTTCGAATTTTTCATAATAGGGTGCATGTGCACGCGGGTAGACATCGTCCGCCTCCGGGAGGGAAACACATATATAAATCCTTCAGGCACATTGACACTGTCTATCAAAAGCGAGGATGGTTTTAAGGCTTTCAGAACAAAACGAAGATCGCAGGTTCCAGCAGGCAGGTAGGGGTGCTCTAGGTGCCCATGATTTTGGGCCTTTTGCAACAGGGAATTAGCTTCGATCTTCAGAAGAATGATCAAAAGCAGAAGCTGGCCTGTCAGCACTGCAAGAGATCTTAGGATATGCAACACCTGGGTACAGAAGGACTCCACTCATGTCATCATGTGATCCTTCAAGATCCGTCTCCACCTTTTCACAGAATGCAGAATCATCCTTCAGACCTGGTGGAAATGTCGAAAAAAATGAGAGTTTACAAAAGGCTAAGTTTATATTTTGAGCGGCTCGAACTGTCTATACCCCCAGGGAAGCGATTTAAGCAGCACATCTGTGTGCCTAGCACCATGTTAATGAGCATAATTGAAGTGTGTGGCATGTCACACCTCCAGCTTTCCTTGCAAGTTGTATTGGTACTGATGTATGATGAATGGGATGAATGAAATGAGCTCTGTTGACTGTCAAAAAAAGTGCAGCAACCCAGGAAAAAATTAAGAGGTGAATTAAATTCCATTCGTACAACTTGCAAGGTTTCTTCAGAGCCGATTTAACAAACAAATGCCTGTTGGTAGAACTTGCAAACAAAGCAACATAATTCGGTTCCACTTGGGTACATTCTCGTCCGGCGTAGCTAAACATAATCACATAAACATACAGTTTAGAGGGCACAATCCAGAGAGACGTTGATGTCGCTCCAGGCTAAGATACCACAAATTAACTCTCCACACGAAAGAACTCCATTTCCATTGCTATCAAGCAAGCCCAAGGGGAATAATTACTCAAACATTCTGTTGTGAATGAGCAACTATTATTGTACATGTACCTGTGGTACAATATGCAGCGAACCCCTCATACACTGGGAATATACAGTAAAGGGGTCTATACATCACTAACACCCCCCCTCAAACTTATGGTGGATCAACAACACTGAGTTTGGAGAGAAAGAACCCATGCTGTGCCCTAGTCTAGGCCTTCCTGAAGAAGTCAGCAAGCTGTAGCTCGGAAGGCACATAATGAAGAGCCATAACATGATCATGCACATCATTGCGCACATAGAAGATATCAACACCAATGTGTTTGGTGAGCTTGTGCTTCACCGGATCACACGCAATGCTGATGGCATCAGTACTGTCCGATAAAAGAGGAGTTGGGACGTCAGCAGAAACACCAAAGTCCTCAAGTAACCAGCGTAACCAAGTCACCTCTGCCGTCAAGAGAGCCATCGCTCGCAACTCAGCCTCAACACTCGAACGAGAGACTGCAACCTGCTTCTTGGTCTTCCAAGCAATGAGAGAACCACCAAGAAAGACACAGTAGGCAGAAAGAGACTTCCGATCCGACGAATCACTAGCCCAGGTAGCATCTGAGTAGGTCTGGAGCTGTAAGCAGCTGGAGCGAGGAAAGAAAAGACGACGGGAGATAGTGCCACGAAGATAGCGGAGGACACGAAGGAGATGACTATAATGGACACTAGTGGGAGCAGACATGAACTGACTCAGAATGTGAACCGGGTAGGAGATGTCAAGACGGGTGACAGCAAGGTAGACAAGGCTCCCAACCAAGTGACGATAGCGAGTCGGGTCCGGAAGAGGATCACCATCAGTGGCACGGAGACGGACATTGAGCTCCATAGGAGTTTCGACAGTGCGCTCATCACCTAGAGCGGCACGAGTGAGAAGGTCCTGAATATACTTCTCATGGGAGATATAGAAGCCATCGGAATTAGAGGAAACCTCAAGACCAAGAAAGTAGCAAAGAGGACCAAGATCAGTCATGAGAAACTGATCACGAAGATGGGCCTTGACAAAGGCAATGTACTCAGGGTCGTCACTTGTGATGATCATGTCATCGACATGAAAAAGAAGGAGAGTCCGACCACAAGAAGATGTGTGGACAAAGAGCGCATGGTCATGTGCGCTAGGGACAAAACCAGCAGAGGTCACCATAGAGGCGAACCGCTGAAACTAGGCGCAAGGGGCTTGCTTAAGGCCATAGAGAGAGCGCCGGAGGCGACAGACCATGCCATCGGGAATGGAGTGGCCAGGAGGTGGCTGCATGTATACCTCCTCACGTAACTCACCATTAAGAAAAGCATTCTGCATATCAAGCTGAGAGACAAACCAGTGACGAACAGAAGCAACAACAACAAGAAGGGTACGAAACAGTGGTCATGTGAGCCACTAGAGAAAAGGTATCGTCATAGTCACGGCCATGCTCCTACTGAAAGCCGCGAGCGACAAGACGAGTCTTGTAGCGTGATGTCTACTCACACTTCTTTTCTTGTAGACAGTGTTGGGCCTCCAAGAGCAGAGGTTTGTAGAACAACATCAAATTTTCCCTTAAGTGGATCACCCAAGGTTTATCGAACTCAGGGAGGAAGAGGTCAAAGATATCCCTCTCAAGCAACCTGCAATCACGATACAAGAAGTCTCTTGTGTCCCCAACACACCTAATACACTTGTCGATGTATAGGTGCACTAGTTCGGCGAAGAGATAGTGAAATACAAGTAGTATGGATGTATATGAGTGGTAATAGCAATCTGAATAAAATATGGCAGCGAGTAAACATGCAGTAGAACAGTAAGTAAGCGGTGTTTGCAGTATTAGAAACAAGGCCTAGGGATCATACTTTCACTAGTGGACACTCTCAATATTGATCGCATAATAAATAACTTCTTCTCATATGTGCTACATACACTCTTTTGTTGGATGACAAACACCATTCGTTGTGTAGGGCTACAAGAGCACCTCAATGCCGGAGTTAACAAGCTCCACAACATTCGACATTCATATTCAAGTAACCTTAGAGCATAATAGATCATTGCAAAATAAACCAAGAACTAACATAGCGCACACACTGTCCACATTACACTATGAAAGGAGGAATAGATCACATCAATACTATCATAATGACAATTAACTCCACAATCTACAAGAGATCATGATCATAGCCTACGACAAGAACCACACGATGCACACACTAGTCACCTTTACACCATGCAGGAGGAATAGACTACTTTAATAACATCACATGAGTAGCACATAACTAGTAGCGATACAAAGCTCATCATATGGATCTCAATCATGTAAAGCAGCTCATGAGATCATTGTATTGAAGTACATAGAGAGAGATTAACCACATAGCTACCGGTACAGCCCTTAGCCTCGATGGAGAAGTACTCCCTCCTCATGGGAGACAGCAGCGGTGATGAATATGGCGGTGGTGTCGATGGAGGAGCCTTCCGGGGCACTTCCCCGTCCCGCGCGTGCCGAACAGACTCTGTCCCCATCTTGGCTTCGCGATGGCGGCGGCTCTGGACCTTTTCTCGCACCGTGGCTTATTCGTATCGAGTTTTAGGTCGTGGAGACTTTATAGGCGAAAGGGGAGCCTCGGAGGGGCCCCGGTGGGGCCGACAACGTGGGGGCACGCCCCCGGGCCGCGCCGCCACCTTGTGTGGTGGGCTGTGGCTCGTCCCGACTCCTCTTTGATGTTCGGAAGCTCCCGGGAATTCTAAGATGCCGGGCGTTGATTTCGTTCGATTCCGAGAATATTTCCTTACTAGGATTTCTGAAACCAAAAACAGCAGAAAACAGGAACTAGCACTTCGGCATCTCGTCAATAGGTTAGTTCCGGAAAACGCATCAAAACATCATAAAGTGTGAACAAAACATGTAGGTATTGTCATAAAACAAGCATGGAACATCAGAAATTATGGATACGTTGGAGACGTATCAGCATCCCCAAGCTTAGTTCCTACTCGCCCTCGAGTAGGTAAACGATAACAACAAATAATTTCTGAAGTGACATGCCACCATCATTATCTTGATCAACATTATTGTAAAGCATATGACATGAATGGAGTGATTCAAAGCAATGAATTGCTAACAAAAGATAATGACTAAACAAGTGAATCATATAGCAAAACTTTCATGAATAGTACTTTCAAGACAAGCATCAACAAGACTTGCATAAGAGTTAACTCATAAAGCAATACATTCAAAGTAAAGGCATCGAAGCAACACAAAGGAAGATATAAGTTTCAGCAGTTGCTTTCAACTTCAACATGTATATCTCATGGATAATTGTCAACATAGAGTAATATGATGAATGCAAATAAGCAAGTATGTAAGAATCAATGCACAGTTGACACAAGTGTTTGCTTCTAAGATGGAAGGAAGTAGGTAAACCGACTCAACATAAAGTAAAAGAAAGGCCCTTCGCAGAGGGAAGCAGGGATTAAATCATGTGCTAGAGCTTTTCAAGTTTTGAAATCATATAGAGAGCATAAAAGTAAAATTTTGAGAGGTGTTTGTTGTTGTCAACGAATGGTAATGGGTACTCTAACTACCTTATCAACCAGACTTTCAAGAGCGGCTCCCATGAAGAACGTTATCTCTACCAGCAAGGTAGATCATCCCTCTTCTCTTTTGTTTATACATGTACTTTAGTTTTATTTATTAGATGACACTCCTCCCAACCTTTGCTTACACAAGCCATGGCTAACCGAATCCTCGGGTGCCTTCCAACATTCACATACCATGGAGGAGTGTCTATTTGCAAATTTAAATTGCTTACCGATAAATCAGAGCAAAACATGTGAAGAGAATTATTAATGCAAGTTAATTAATTGGGTCTGGGAACCCCATTGCCAGCTCTTTTTGCAAAATTATTGGATAAACGGATGAGCCACTAGTCCATTGTGAAAGTCTGTCAAAAGTAAATGACAAGATTGAAAGATAAAACACCACATACTTCCTCATGAGCTATAAAACATTGACACAAATAAGAGATAATAGCTTTTGAATTGTTTAAAGGTAGCACATGAAGTATTTACTTGGAATGGCAGAAAAATACCACATAGTAGGTAGATATGGTGGACACAAATGGCATGGGTTTTGGCTCAAGGTGTTTGGATGCACGAGAAGCATTCCCTCTTTAGGCTAGCAAGGTTGTTTGAAGCAAACACAAGTATAAACCGGTACAGCAAAACTTACATAAGAACATATTGTAAGCATTATAAGACTCTACACATCTCCTTGTTGCTCAAACACTTTACCAGAAAATATCTAGACTTAGAGAGACCAATCATGCAAACCAAATTTTAAAAAGCTCTATGTAGTTCTTCATTAATAGATTAAACTACATGATGCAAGAGCTTAAACATGATTTATGAGAGCTCAAAACAATTGCCAAGTATCAAATTATTCAAGACCATATGAAGCATTTTCTGATTCCAACCAAATAGCAACAAGTGAAGCGATCAACTTTCACCCTTGAACATTAAAAGCAAAAATGAAGAACACTAGTGTTCATATGAAAAAGCGGAGCGTGTCTCTCTCCCACACAAGGATGAACTTATTCAGAGAATGAAAATAACAAACGAAAATAAAAGCACACAGACGCTCCAAGTAAAGTACATAAGATGTGATGGAATAAAAATATAGTTTCACTAGAAGTGACCTGATAATGTTGTCGATGAAGAAGGGGATGCCTTGGGCATCCCCAAGCTTAGATGCTTGAGTCTTCTTAAAATATGCAGGGATGAACCACCGGGGCATCCCCAAGCTTAGACCTTTCACTCTTCTTGATCATAGTATATCATCCTCTTCTATTGACCCTTGAAAACTTCCTCCACACCGAACTTCAAGCAAACTCATTAGAGGGTTAGTGCATAATAAAAATTCACATGTTCAGAGGTGACACAATCATTATTAACACTTCTGGACATTGCACAAAACTTCTAAAAGTTAATGGAACAAAGAAACTCATTCAACATAGCAAAAAGCGGCAATGCGAAATAAAAGGCACAAAAACAGAACAGTCCGTAAAGAAGAATTTGACAGGGGCACTTAACTTTCTCAAATGGAAAAACTCAAAACTAATGAAAGTTGCGTACATATCTGAGGATCACAACGTAAATTTGCAGATTTTTCTGAGTTACCTACAGAAACTTCTGCGAATTCGGATGACAAAAACTGTTTTGCAGCGAATCCAAATCTAGTATCAACTTTACCATAGAGACTTTACTTGGCACAAAACATGATAAGGAGAGGTTGCTACAGTAGTAAACAACTTCCAAGACTCAAATATAAAACAAAAAGTGCTGTAGTAAAATAAACACATGGGTTATCTCCCAAGAAGTTCTTTCTTTATAGCCATTAAGATGGGCTCAGCAATTTTAATGACTCTCAAGAAATAAGAGTTGAAGCAAAAGAGGGCATCAAGAAGCAAATTCAAAACTCATTTAAGCCTAACCCACTTCCTATGAAAAGGAATCTTGTACACAAATAAATTCATGAAGAACAAAGTGACAAGCATAGGAAGGCAACACAAGCGCAATTTCAAGATTCTCAACATAAAGAGGGGAAACTTAATATTATTAAGATGCATAAAACCATGTTTCCCTCTCTCATAATAACTTTCAGTAGCATCATGAACAAACTCAACAATATAACTATCATATAAAACATTCTTGTCATGAGCCACATGCATGAAATTATTACTCACATAAGCATAATCAATTTTATTAGTTGTAGTGGGAGCAAATTCAACAAAGTAGCTATCATTATTATTCTCATCAAGTGTAGGAGGCATAGTATAATCACAATAAAATTTACTCTCCATAGTAGGCGGCACCAAAAGACCACTATCATTGTAATCATCATAAATAGGAGGCAAAGTATCATCAAAGAAAATTTTCTCCTCAATGCTTGGGGGACTAAAAATGTCATGCTCATCAAAACCAGCTTCCCCAAGCTTAGAATTTTCCATATCATTAACAACAATGGTGTTCAAAGCGTTCATACTAATATCATTGCTACTAGCATGCAAATAAGATTCCATAGGTTTTTTAATTTTCGCAGCAAACAATCCATGTCTTAACTCAGGAAATAGAATAAGAAGCTCATTGTTGCTTTCCATTATGCCTTACTAGTGTAAACAAGAAACCAAAAGATGCAATTGCAGATCTAAAGGAAATAGCTTCAGCACTTACAACGGGCGCTGAAAATAGCTTAGTAGCCGAGATCCGGAGTGTGAGTACCTTTACCTTTCCTCCCGGCAACGGCGCCATAAAATAGCTTGATGTCTACTCACGCTTCTTTTCCTGTAGACGTTGTTGGGCCTCCAAGAGCAGAGGTTTGTAGAACAAAAACAAGTTTTCCCTTAAGTGGATCACCCAGGGTTTATCGAACTCGGGAGGAAGAGGTCAAAGATATCCCTCTCAAGCAACCTCCAATCACGATACAAGAAGTCTCTTGTGTCCCCAACACACCTAATACACTTGTCGATGTATAGGTGCACTAGTTCGGCGAAGAGATAGTGAAATACAAGTAGTATGGATGTATATGAGTGGTAATAGCAATCTGAATAAAATATGGCAGCGTAGTAAACATGCAACAGAACAGTAAGTAAGCGGTGTTTGCAGTATTAGAAACAAGGCCTAGGGATCATACTTTCACTAGTGGACACTGATACGTCCCCGACGTATCCATAATTTCTGTCGATCCATGCTTGTTTTATGACAATACTTACATGTTTTGCTTGCACTTTATGATGTTTTTATACGTTTTCCGGAACTAACCTATTAACAAGATGCCACAGTGCCGTTCCTGTTTTCTGCTTTTGGTTCCAGAAAGGCTGTTCGGGCAATATTCTCGGAATTGGACGAAATCAACGCCAAAGATCTTATTTTTCCCGGAGGCTCCAGAACACCGAAGGGGAGACGAGAGGAGGCCCAGGGCCCCGACACCACAAGGCCGCGCGGGCAGGCCCCTGGCCGCGCCGGCCTATGAGGAGGGCGCCCCGGTGCCCTCCGACGCCGCCTCTTCGCCTATTTAACCCTTTTCGACCTAAAAACACCGTACCTCTGACGAAACTCCAGAAAGACTCCAGGGCGCCGCCACCATCGCAAACTCCACCCGGGGACAGAACTGTCCGCACTCACGGACGGGGAAGTGCCCCGAAGCCATCTCCATCAACGCCATCGCCTCCATCATGCTCCGTGAGTAGTTCCCCCATGGACTACGGGTTCTAGCTGTAGCTAGTTGGTACTCTCTCTCCCATGTACTTCAATACAATGATCTCATGAGCGCCTTACATGATTGAGATTCATCTCATGTAATCGGTGTTGTGTTTGTTGGGATCCGATGGATGATACATTATGATTAGTCTATCTATAAAGTTTGTGAAGTTATTGTTGTTGCAATCTTGTTATGCTTAATGCTTGTCACTAGGGCCCGAGTGGCATGATCTTAGATTTGAGCTCTATAATTATTGCTTAGATTGTATCTACAAGTTGTATGCACATGTCATTGTCCGGAACCAATGGCCCCGAAGTGACAAGAATCAGGACAACCGGAGGGGGATGGCTGATGTGAGGATCATGTTTTCACGGAGTGTTAATGCTTTGCTCCGGTGCTCTATTAAAAGGAGTACCTAATATCCAGTAGATTCCCTTGAGGCCCGGCTGCCACCGGCCGGTAGGACAATAGATGTTGTGCAAGTTTCTCATTGCGAGCACGTACGACTAAATATGGAAAACATGCCTACATGATTAATGAATTGATGTTCTTTTCTTAATGCCTTATCAATCCTATCAATTGCCCAACCGTAATTTGTTCACCCGACACTTGTTATTGGAGAGTTACCACTAGTGTAGATAGCTGGGAACCCCGGTCCATCTTTCATCATCATATACTCGTTCTACATGTCAACTATTTTCTGGTACCATTGCTCTCATATTGCTATTACTGCTGCTGTGTTACTGTTACTACTGCTCTCATATTATCGCTACTTTCACATCACCCCGTTACTAGTGCTTTTCCATGTGCCCTTAACAACTCATTGTTAAGGCTTATAAGTATTCTTTACCTCCTCTTGTGTCGAATCAATAAATTTGGGTTTTACTTCCTCAAGACCGTTGCGATCCCCTATACTTGTGGGTCATCAAGACTATTTTCTCGGCCGTTCCGTTGTCGGGGAGGCATAGCTCTACTCATAAGTTCACCTGGGGAGTACACTCTACCTCTCTCTCTGTTTTATTTTATTTTGTTTTGCTTAGTTTACTTCTGTCTAGTTTATTTGTGCTTAGTTTATTTCTGTCTAGTATTATTTTGCTTAAGTTACTTTTGTCTAGTTTATTTTTGTCTTGTTTTATTTTCTCTATATACCCAAAAATCCATAAAAATTTGAAAAACCAAAAAATTAAAAACTGCTGTTATGGGAGAACCAACAACCTACTTGGAGCTTATAGAATGTTATAATAATTATAGAGAATCAAGAACTGGTAAAATAATGAGTGCTATGATAGAAAAATTAAATACAATTGCTAAAATCTTGCTTAAACGCCATGATATAAACTGTTGCTCTCAACATGATACTAAACATCTTAAATTTCAATGTGGCTTTAGTGAGGAAGTTTTAATTAAGAACTATAATCGGAATTGCTATATTCATTATGGGTTCGAAGAGGTAGAACAATTTGTCTTATTTATGGGAGCCTCCGAGATAGAATCCTTCATGGTTGAGAATTATGAAACTTGTGCTATTTGTAAGGACCTTAAAGATTATGTCTCTACTATCCTTAATTCTTGCATAGAATGCTACAGTAGGAATCCTTATATCCTTGATTATAAAGAGAGACACATTAATGCACAAGAATGCTCACAATTTGAGGAACCTGTGGAAGAAGAAATTGATGAACCTGAAAGCTCATTGGATGAAAAAGAAGAAGAGAGCGACGAACAAAAGGAGGAAGAATGGATTAGCTACCCATGTCAACCTTCTAATGAGAGTAACTCTTTATCTCTTACACTATTTGATTGTCCTCCATGCTTACCGAAAGAGGTTGAATGTTATGTTCCTGTGGATTCTCTTGAAATAGTACCTATGAGTAATACTTGTGAGAATGATTATGCTGCTGTTATATATGATAATCCATGCTACTTTGATAAATCTTATGATAATGCTTTGTTTGTGCCTGATGTCGAAATGCATGGTACTAAAGAATTTTGCTTGGCAAATGTTTATGATAAAGCTCTAGATGATGGTCCTATGTTACTTGATAATATTAATTGTACTACTAATGAAAATGGGATTGGAGAGTTCTTGACTTATTCTAGAGTCCCATATCTATTGAGATTGATCACCTACCTTGTTATATTATTAATAAAAGTAAGTTTGAAAGTTTTAATTCCACTATTCTTGAACTTGATAAAAATTATGTGTTTGGAAATCATGAAAAGTATGCTGCATGTGATAGTTATATTGTTGAGTTTGTTCATGAAGCTACTGAAATTATTATGAGAGAGGAAAATATGGTTGTAAAAATTTTCATGTTACTAAAACACCTCTCTATGTGCTGAAATTTTTGAAGCTACACTTGTTTTATCTTCCTATGCTTGTTACTTTGCTTTTCATGAACTTATTCGTATAAGATTCCTTTCCATAGGAAGCATGTGAGACTTAAATGTGTTTTGAATTTGCTTTTTGATGCTCTCTTTTGCTTCAAATACTATTTCTTGCGAGTGCATCATTTAAAACTGCTGAGCCCATCTTAATGGCTATAAAGAAAGAACTTCTTGGGAGATAACCCATGTGTTATTTTGCTACAGTACTTTGTTTTATATTTGTGTCTTGGAAGTTTTTTACTACTGTAGCAACCTCTCCTTATCTTAGTTTTGTGTTTTGTTGTACCAAGTGAAGCTCTAATCGAAGGTTGATGCTAGATTTGGATTTCTGCGCAGAAACAGATTTCTATCTGTCACGAATCTGGGCTGTTTTCTCTGTAGAAAACTCAGAAAAATATGCCAATTTACGTGCGTGTTCCTCAGATATGTACGCAACTTTCATTAGTTTTGAGTTTTCTGATTTGAGCAACGGAAGTATTTTATTAAAATTCGTCTTTACTGGCTGTTCTGTTTTGGCAGATTCTGTCTCTGTTTTTTGCATTGTCTCTTGTGGACTTTAAGCGAGCTTTTCTAGACATAGAGAGCTGTAGCTAATGTTTTATTGAGTTCTTGCAATGTGCCACTACAGGACCAAGGTGGATTCAAATTTTGAGTACTAACCCCTCTAATGAAGTTTATGAGAAGTTTGTTGTGAAGGAAGTTTTCAAGGGTCAAGAGAGGAGGATGATATATGATCAAGAAGAGTGAAAAGTCTAAGCTTGGGGATGCCCCTGGTTCATCCCTGCATATTTCAAGAAGACTCAAGCGTTTAAGCTTGGGATGCCCAAGGCATCCCTTCTTCATCAACTTATCAGGTTCCTCCCCGAAACTATATTTTTATTCAGTCACATCATATGTGCTTTACTTGGAGCGTGTGTGTTTATTTTTCGTTTTATTTATGTTCGGATCCTAGCAATCCATGCTTGGGAGAGAGACACGCTCCGCTTTTTCATATGAACACTTGTTCTTCGTTTTACTTTTAATGTTCAATGAATAAAAGTTGGAAGCTACAATATTTATCTTTATTTGGTTGGGAAAAGAAAATGCCTCATATGTCTTGGATAATTTGATACTTGGCAATTGTTTTGAGCTCTCAAGTAGATCATAAGTTTTTGCATGTAGTTTAAACCTATTAGTGAGAACTACCGTAGAGCTTGTTAAAATTGGTTTGCATAATTGATCTCTCTTAAGGTCTAGATATTTTCTGGTAAAAGTGTTTGAGCAACAAGGAAGACAGTGTAGAGTATTATAATGCTTGCGATATGTTCTTTATGTAAGTTTTGCTGTACCGGTTCATACTTGTGTTTGCTTCAAATAACCTTGCTAGCCTAAGCCTTGTATCGAGAGGGAATACTTCATGCATCCAAAATTCTTGAGCCAAAACCTATGCCATTTGTGTCCACCATACCTACCTACTATGTGGTATTTCTGCCATTCCAAAGTAAATTGCTTGAGTGTTACCTTTAAATAATTCAAAATGCTTCTCAATTTGTGTTAATGTTTCATAGCTCATGAGGAAGTATGTGGTGTTTAGCTTTCAACCTTGTCATTTACTTTGAGGACTCTCATATGGACAGTGGCACATCCGCTTATCCAATAATTTTGCAAAAAAAGAGCCAGTCCCAAATTAATTAATTTAAATAGACACTCCTCCATGGTTTGTGATTGTTGGACGGCACCTAAGGATTCGGTTAAGCCATGGCTTGTGTAAGCAAAGGTTGGGGGAGGTCATCATCATAATAAAACTTAAATAAAAAGGCACTCCTTCATGGTATGTGATTGTTGCAGCACCCGAGATTCGGTTAGCCATGGTTTGTGAAAGAAAGTTGGAAGGAGTGCCACCAAAAATAAATAAATGGGAGCCGCTCTTGTGAGTCCGTTGATGAGGTAGTTAGAGTGCCCACTACCATTCGTTGACAACAACAAACACCTCTCAAAACTTTACTTTATGCTCTCTTTATGTTTTCAAACCAAAGCTCTAGCACAAATATAGCAATCTGCTTCTTCCTTGAAGGGCCATTCTTTTACTTTATGTTGAGTGCTTACCTACTTCCTTCCATCTTAGAAGCAAACACTTGTGTCAACCGTGCATTGATTCTTACATACTTGCATATTTGCATTCATCATATTACTCTATGTTGACAATATCCATGAGATATACATGTTGAAAGTTGAAAGCAACCGCTGAAACTTATATCCTCCTTTGTGTTGCTTCGATGCATTTACTATGAACTTATTGCTTTATGAGTTAACTCTTGTGCAAGACTTTGATGTTTGTCTGAAAGTACTCTCCAGAAAAGTTTTGCTATATGTTATCTACTTGTTAGCAACTATAGATCATTGCCTTGAGTCACTTCATTCATTTCATATGCTTTGTAATAGTATGATCAAGGTTATGTAAGTAGCATGTCACTTCAGAAATTATCTTTGTTATCGCTTTACCTGCTCGGGACGAGCGTAACTAAGCTTGATGCCGATACGTCCCGACGTATCCATAATTTCTGTCGTCCATGCTTGTTTTATGACAATACTTACATGTTTTGCTTGCACTTTATGATGTTTTTATATTTTCCGGAACTAACCTATTAACAAGATGCCACGCTTCCTCGTTTTCATTTGCTTTTGGTTCCGAAAGGCTGTTCAAATATTCTCGGAATTGGACGAAATCAACGCCAAAGATCTTATTTTTCCCGGAGGCTCCAGAACACCGAAGGGGAGACGAGGAGGCCCAGGGCCCCACACCACAAGGCCGCGGCAGGCCCTGGCCGCGCCGGCCTATGAGGAGGGCGCCCTGGTGCCCTCTCGACGCCGCCTCGCCTATTTAACCCCTTTCACCTAAAAACACCGTACCTGACTTGACGAAACTCCAGAAAGACTCCAGGGCGCCGCCACCATCGCGAAACTCCAATTCGGGGGACAGAAGTCTCTGTCCCGGCACCCTGCCGGACGGGGAAGTGCCCCCGAAAGCCATCTCCATCACGCATCGCCTCCATCATGCTCCGTGAGTAGTTCCCCCATGGACTACGGGTTCTGTAGCTAGTTGGTATTCTCTCCCATGTACTTCAATACAATGATCTCATGAGCTGCCTTACATGATTGAGATTCATCTGATGTAATCGGTGTTGTGTTTGTTGGGATCCGATGGATGATACATTATGATTAGTCTATCTATAAAGTTTGTGAAGTTATTGTTGCTGCAATCTTGTTATGCTTAATGCTTGTCACTAGGGCCCGAGTGGCATGATCTTAGATTTGAGCTCTATAATTATTGCTTAGATTGTATCTACAAGTTGTATGCACATGTCACTGTCCGGAACCAATGGCCCCGAAGTGACAGAAATCGGGACAACCGGAGGGGATGGCGGTGATGTGAGGGACACATGTTTTCACGAGTGTTAATGCTTTGCTCCGGTGCTCTATTAAAAGGAGTACCTTAATATCCAGTAGATTCCCTTGAGGCCCGGCTGCCACCGGCTGGTAGGACAATAGATGTTGTGCAAGTTTCTCATTGCGAGCACGTACGACTAAATATGGAAAACATGCCTACATGATTAATGAATTGATGTTCTTTCTTAATGCCTTATCAATCCTATCAATTGCCCAACCGTAATTTGTTCACCCGACACTTGTTATTGGAGAGTTACCACTAGTGTAGATAGCTGGGAACCCCGGTCCATCTTTCATCATCATATACTCGTTCTACATGTCAACTATTTTCTGGTATTGCTCTCATATTACATACTCTTGTGTTACTGTTACTACTGCTCTCATATTACTGCTACTTTCACATCACCCCTGTTACTAGTGCTTTTCCAGGTGCAGCTGAATTGACAACTCAGTTGTTAAGGCTTATAAGTATTCTTTACCTCCCTTGTGTCGAATCAATAAATTTGGGTTTTACTTCCCTCGAAGACTGTTGCGATCCCCTATACTTGTGGGTCATCAGACACTCTCAATATTGATCGTATAATAAATAACTTCTTCTCATATGTGCTACATACACTCTTTTGTTGGATGACAAACACCAGTCGTTGTGTAGGGCTACAAGAGCACCTCAATGCCGGAGTTAACAAGCTCCACAATATTCGACATTCATATTCAAGTAACCTTAGAGCATAATAGATCATTGCAAAATAAACCAAGAACTAACATAGCGCACACACTGTCCACATTACACTATGAAAGGAGGAATAGATCACATCAATACTATCATAATGACAATTAACTCCACAATCTACAAGAGATCATGATCATAGCCTACGACAAGAACCACACGATGCACACACTAGTCACATTTACACCATGCAGGAGGAATAGACTACTTTAATAACATCACATGAGTAGCACATAACTAGTAGCGATACAAAGCTCATCATATGGATCTCAATCATGTAAAGCAGCTCATGAGATCATTGTATTGAAGTTGATACGTCCAAAACGTATCTACTTTCCCGAACACTTTTGCTATTGTTTTGCCTCTAATTTGTGTATTTTGGATACAACTAACACGGACTAACGCCGTTTCAGCAGAATTGCTCCGGTGTCTCGTTTTTGTGCAGAAATCCAACTTTCGGGAAAATCCTCGGAATTTCTTCAGATGGCCCTATTTTACCAAAATATTGACGGAGCCAGAAGGGCAAAGGAGGTGGAGGCCCGAGGGCCCCACACCATATGGCGGCGCGGCCCAGGGGGGGCCCGCGCGGCCCTATGGTGTGGCCCTCGCTGGCCTCCGACGCCCCCTTTGGACTACTTATCGGGTTCGACCTAAAAACGCACGGAGAGAAGTCGAAGTCGCCAGAAACCCTCCAGAGCCGCCACATCGCGAAACTCCGTCGCGGGAGCCGAAGTCTCCGTTCTGGCACTCCGCCGGGACGGGGAATTGGGAGATCTTCACCGCCATCACCGCCAACGCCTCTCCATCAACCAGCAATGTTTCCCCCATCCATGTGTGAGTAATTCCCCCGCTGTAGGCTGAAGGGGATGGTAGGGATTGGATGAGATTGGTCATGTAATAGTCATAAGATTGTTAGGGCATAGTGCCTAGTATCCGTAGATGTCACTTTTATGATATTGTTGCAACTTGTTATGCTTAATGCTTGTCACTAGGGCCCGAGTGCCATGATCTCAGATCTGAACATGTTATTGATTCATGAAGATATTCGTTGTTTATGATCTTACCTATAAGTTGTATACACATGTCGCTGTCCGGAACCAATGGCCCCGAAGTGACAAGAATCGGGACAACCGGAGGGGATGGTAGTGATGTGAGGATCACATGTGTTCACGGAGTGTTAATGCTTTGCTCCGGTACTCTATTAAAAGGAGTACCTTAATATCCAGTAGTTTCCTAGAGGCCCGGCTGCCACCGGCTGGTAGGACAAAAGATGTTGTGCAAGTTTCTCATTGCGAGCACGTACGACTAAATATGGAACACATGCCTATTGATTGATTAGTACTTGGATACCGTTTTATTATTATCTGTAAATGCCCATGCTTTGATTGTTACATGAGTTTCTCTCATCCATGCAACGCCCGTTAAATCCGTCCCTGTGCCTACAGTATTTTAATCCTGCTGTTTACTATAATCACTACTGCTGTCTTTATTTCACTGCTGCTTATTTCACTATTTCCACTGCCATAAAACTGTTACTACTGATAAACTCTTGCGAGCAAGTCTGTTTCCAGGTGCAGCTGAATTGACAACTCCGCTGTTAAGGCTTACAAGTATTCTTTGTCTCCCCTTGTGTCGAATCAATAAATTGGGTAATACTTCCCTCGAAGACTGTTGCGATCCCCTATACTTGTGGGTCATCAAGACTATTTTCTGGCGCCGTTGCCGGGGAACATAGCTTTATTTGGAAGTTCACTTGGATTGATATTGTTCGCTGCAAATTCTCCATTATGGGTAAACCTCGCGATACTAAGATCGCCATATTACCATCCACTACAAGAAAAGGTACAACTCTGAGTACCTCTGCTGCTCTTGATTCACCATCTGTGATTGATAAACTTGTTTCACCGCCACATGCTTCACGTGCTGGTACTTCTGCTGAATCTGAAAATTCTCATAATATTGATAATGTTTCTGCTGTGCTTGATGATAGTGGTTCATTGGGATCTTTTCTAGATGCTACAATTGCTAAGTCTAGACAAATTGAAAATACTGAAACTCCTAATGAAAATGTTGCTACACCTGTTAATTCACCTGAGTCTGTTGAATATTCTAGTGATGATCTTGATGAAGATTATGTAGAGCTTGATGATGATTTTATTGAAAAATGCAATGCTACTACTGATGCAAGAAAAATTAAAAAGTTGCTTGCAGAACATGCTGTTAGATATAAACTATCTCCTGATCCTAAATTTGCCACATCTCCTATAAACATTAGGATAAAGATTATGATTTTTCTCTTGATCTATCTCATATAGCTATTGTTGAGAAAACACCCTTTTGTGGTACTGAAAAAGAAAGTGCTGTTGAACACATGACTGAGTTATCTACTCTTAGTGGCTTGTTTTCTGATGATATTAAGATGCGTACTTATTTTGTCGCTAAAATTTTTCCTTTCTCATTAAAGGATGATGCTAAAACTTGGTATAATAATTTGCCTCCTGGTTCTATTAAAAGTCCAAAAGAATTGCTTGATGTTTTCTTCCGTAAATACTTTCCTGCTAGTGCTCAACATGCTGCTTTGCAGAGAATTTATAATTTTGACCAGGAAGATGGAGAGAAATTGCCTGAGGCTTGGGCTAGATTTTGTTCTCTTATTAGAGCTCAGCCTGACCATGATTTAGAAAAGCATGATTTACTTGATATATTTTATAGTGGACTAACTATTGAGTCTAGGGCATACCTGGATAGTTGTGCTGGTTGTGTTTTCAGGAAAAGAACTCCAGACGACGCTGAAGAATTATTGGCTAAAATAGGCCGGAATCATGATGATTGGTCTACACCTGAACCAACCCCGACACCGATAGTGAAGAAGAGGGGTATGATTAAATTAAATGATGAAGATATGAGGGAAGCCAAGAAGTCTCTTAAGGAGAAGGGTATTAAACCTGAAGATGTGAAGAATTTACCTCCTATAGAAGATATATGTGAGACGATTCCCCTTCATCCATGATTGAGGTACACTCGCTTCAACACTTTACTAGGGAAGATATTCCGTATTCAAAATCTCCTGCTCAATGCTTAGATGAATTTGATAATTACATTGTTAAGCAAGAAAACTTTAATATGAGAGTAGAGAATCATTTAATGGAAAATTCCCGAGCTATTAGTGAATTGCATGGTATTGTGAGAGAACCTCCAATGATGTTAAAATACTTGTTAAACATTTTCAAATGGTTCAAACTCAAATTGATCAACTTACTAAAGTGCAAAATGACTTGTTGGGAAATAATTCTAAAGAAAAACATGCTTGTGAAGTAACAACTAGAGGTGGTGCTTCTACCCAGGATCCTCTATATCCTGAAGGGCATCCTAAAAGAGTTGAACAAGATTCTCAACTAATTAAAACTAGTGCTCCATCTAAGAAAAAGAAAAAGAAACATAAGAATGTTGTAGAATCCTCTGAACCTGTTAATGATCCTAATAGTATTTCTATTTCTGATGCTGAAACTGAAAGTGGTAATGAACATGAGGAAGATAATGATAAGAATGATACTCCTGATAAAGAAGAAATTGAAAAAGAACCTGAAAAGCATGCTAAAAATAAAAAGTACACTAAAGAAGACTTTATTACTGAGAAGCATGGTAATGAAAGAGAACCTTGGGTTCAAAAGCAAATGCCTTTTCCTGCTAAGAAACTTAAATCAAAGGAAGAGGAACATTATAATAAATTTTGTGATTGGATGAAACCTTTATTTCTGCAAATCCCTTTGACTGATGCTATTAAATTGCCTCCTTATTCAAAGTATATGAAAGATATTGTTACTAACAAAAGGAAAATCCCCAATGAGGAAATTTCCACTATGCTCGCTAATTACTCCTTCAATGGTAAGATTCCAAAGAAGTTGGGCGACCCAGGTATACCGACTATTCCTTGTTCCATCAAGAATAATTATGTTAGAACTGCTCTATGTGATTTGGGAGCAGGTGTGAGTGTGATGCCTTTTTCTCTTTATAAGAGACTTGATTTAGATAAATTGATACCAACTGATATATCTTTGCAAATGGCTGATAAATCTACTGCTATTCCTGTTGGTTTATGTGAAAATGTTCCTGTTCAAGTTACTCAACATTGCTTGATATTAACTGATTTTGTTGTGTTGGAAATGCCTGAAGATGATAATATGTCTATTATTCTTGGAAGACCCTTTCTTAATACTGCAGGGGCTGTTATTGATTGCAATAAAGGCATGGTTACTTTCAATGTTGATGATAAGGAACACACTGTCTATTTTCCCAAGAGGATTGATAAAGTATGTGGAGTCAATACAATTTTTAATGTGAGAACTATCAAAGTGGGATCCATTGATTGTCCTATATATGAGCCTAAAGAAGAATATCAAACTCTTGTGATTGGATCCATATCAATTCAATATAAGGTAACATGATTGATTTGAGGTTTATTTCTTCTTATGTCATATAAAATTTATTTGATAGCAAGACTTGATCAACCTTGTTAACAAGTATATTTTATTGCATAAAAGAGCTAAACAACACTTCTTTCTTTCTTTCTCCCTTCACCTATTTTACTTGCTGTAGCACTTTTGTTTTGCAATATGCTTTAGTCATTTAAGATTTTAGAAATCATTTTCCTGCGCAGTAATCATTAATTTAATACCCAGAAATGTGCATTTTTCGAAGTTCTCTAAAAATTACAAAAATTACACCGTTGGTCCTATTTTTCGACGAGGCACCTGGGAGCACCAGAGGATGACCTGTGGGGCACCAGGGGGTGCCACACCATAGGCCGGCGCGGCCAGCAAGGGGGCCGCGCCACCATGTGGTGTGGGCCACCCCTTGCCCCACTTCACCATCTCTTCCTCCCAGCACCTTCTCTCTCCCGAAAAAGCTCGTACCAAGTTTCTCTCACTCGTGTTTCTGCTCAAGAACTCGCGATTTTTCGATCTCCTTGCTCAGCCCAGATTTCTGTCTGAAATTTGGCACATTTACTCCTTGGTATGTGACTCCTTTGATTGTCCAATTAGAATTTCATTTGGTTGAGTATATATTGAATATTTTGCTGCTGTAGATAACATGTTTAGTGAGCTTGCATGCTTGTTCTAAGTGGTAGAAATTAGTTTTGATGCATGTGTAGTACTCTAGCAAGTTCCTATAGTAGTTCCCTTCAATTACACACCTTGAAATCAAATTTTATAATGATTGTTGAAAATTTCAGAAAATGGAAGGAGGTGTGCCCCAATTGAACCAAGAAGAGTTGGAGGTACAACACGTTATGAGAGTCCATCGTGAAGAGGGAGTATACCCCTCTTATTACCCATGCACGGACTTTATGCGGAATGCAGGAATCCTGCAAGATGTGCAAACACTAATTTCCAATGCAGGATTGGGAAATTTTGCTGTTGGTGAACCTCACCAATATGCTAAACTAACGGTGTCGGTTGTGCAGGATTTCGAATTTCACCGGTCTCGAACTGACCCCATGGTCCGGTATAAAATTTATAACAAAACCATTGACTTGCCTTTTAGTGATTTTTGCACAGCGATTAGAGTGCCGCAGTGGGGATCCTGCGAGAAGATCAGGGGAACACCGCGGGAGCTCTCAGATCTTTATACAAGGATTTGTAATGGGAGGAGCCTCTCCAATGATGGTGGTAAGATTAGTAGCATTCAACATCCAGCCATCCGCTATTTTGCCTATTTCATTACAAAGTGCGTTCTTGCAAGAAGGACTGGAGGTAAATTATCTGTCCCAGACTTGGCTTTCTTAGCTGCTGCTTTGCAACAGGATAGGACTTATAATTTGGGTGCTTTAATAGCTTGTAGACTTGCTACTAACCGTGAGAAAGGAGGAATTTGTGGAGGTCTTATTGCCTCTCGCTTATTAGCTATGCATGGTGTAGGTCCTCACCATTTAGATATTCCGCTTTCTATAGAGAAACTTGATGTTTTCTCCATGATTAGACATGAGTTTATTTCAGATGCATCTAGTTTGAACAACCTGCATTATAGGATAACTTTGTATAAGAAAAGTTGGAGTATAACTAAGAAAATTGAAAAATTAGTACGCTTGCCTGCACCTGCTTTGTTTAACCTTGATGCCAGGGACGGGTGGTCGATCACAGAAAATGAGCTAAACGCATACATAGAAAGAGAAAGCCGTCGTGCGAGGGAAGATGTGGAGGAGACCGAGGAGCATCCCGACTCTTCATCCGATGCAGCAAGCTCCTCATATCAACATCATGGTCATGTGGAGCCTCCACGATATTCTTCTGCGCAGGGGCCCTATTACCACTCCATGTATGATCCACCGGCGTGGAACTCCGACCCTCGTTGGGAATGAACTCCACTTAGGCCAAAAGCCTAAGCTTGGGGGGAGGTATACCGGCATCACTCATTCTTTGCATATTATGGTTGCTGGATACTTGTACATACTTGTTTAGTCTCTAGAGTGGTTTTCTAATGAGAGGGAGATGATATTTGGGGAAGTGCTGTCCAAAAACAGATTCTGTGCTGTTACCAAAAAAATTCGTACGCACAGCCAGAACGTTATTTTGAGTTGCCAATTTTTGAGCATGTTCCCCAGGTTGTTATCTAACTTTCATTAGTTGAACACTTTTTGGTCTGAGCAATGGAAGATTTTTGTTAAATTCGATTTCTGTACTGCTGTCAGGATTTGGCAGATTTCTGTCATCCTGCTTTTCTGTGTTTCTGTTAGTTTGCATTCTTTTGTTTTCGCTTTGTTTCTTTCCTAAAACACAAAAAGACCAAAAATATTTCTGTTGTTTCTCTTCACCATTTATTTATTTGGTTCCTTGCTCTTAGTTTGCTTTATTTGCTATCGTTAGTTTGCTATAAGAAAACCCAAAAAGATTTTGCTTTGTTTGCTTGTTTTCTTTCGTGCTTGTTTCTAATTTGAAAACACCAAAAATATTTGCTGTTCTTCTTTGGTTTGTAAAGTTCATCATGAGTTCAATGGTCTTCGGTGGCTGGAGCGTGGTTTTCATTTCATATTATCCAAGCTACACAAGTGAAAAGGCAATAATGACGATCTACGACAATCTGATTGTGGTGAGAGGATGGTATGAACTCTATTTGCTTTCATTTTTGTACATATACTCATCCATATGATCATGCTTAGTTGGTTCATGTGAGGTATATGTTATTTGAGAAAGTCTAGTAGTTCATGATCTCTCATGTTTAGTTCCAATTTATTAATATGAGTAGCATGTCATGGATGTTTGCTTGCATTGTTTTATTCATAAGTAAGTATGGCATTGTGGTATCCTCCTCTGAATAATTCATTTATATCGACTTGGCACATGCTCACGCATGCATATGACTGAACAAAAAAGTCAATTAAGCCTCGATGATTTATATTGCTTCAGAGTTCTTGTATCACTTTTATGCCTCCGTTAATTTATTTTGCCGCAAGCATAATTATGACAGTTACTGCTCTCTTGATTTGTCGCTCCCTAGTCTTTTGCTAGCCTTCACTTGTACTGAGCGGTGACGCCGCTCGTGCTTCCAAACACCTGAAAACCAAGTTGTTCCATAAGTGTCCACCATAAATACCTATGCATGGCATTTCAAACCATTCCAAGTAAATTCTCATGCGCTACCTTTAAAAAACTTTCAAAATGCTTCTCAATTTGTGTTAATGTTTCATAGCTCATGAAGAAATATGTGGTGTTTAGCTTTCAACCTTGTCATTTACTTTTGACGGACTCTCATATGGACTAGTGGCACATCCGCTTATCCAATAATTTTGCAAAAGGAGCTGGCAATGGGATTCCCAGTCCCAAATTAATTAACTTAAATAGACACTCCTCCATGGTTTGTGATTGTTGGACGGCACCCGAAGGCCATGGCTTGTGTAAGCAAAGGTTGGGGGGAGTGTCATCATCATAATAAAACTTAAATAAAAAGGCACTCCTTCATGGTATGTGATTGATGGCAGGCACCCGAGGATTCGGTTAGCCATGGTTTGTGAAAGAAAGGTTGGAAGGAGTGCCAACCAAAAATAAATAAATGGGAGCCGCTCTTGTGAGTCCGGTTGATGAGGTAGTTAGTGTACCCATTACCATTCGTTGACAACAACAAACACCTCTCAAAATAATTTTACTCCTGCTTTACAAATGAAAAGCTCTAGCGCATGTTAATCCCTGCTTCCCTCTGCGAATGGTCAATCTTTTACTTTTATGTTGTGTCTCCATTCTTTCTTTGAGCACTATCTTGAGAGCACAACTGTCATTCTTAGTATAATATGCTTGTCTCAAAATATGATTGATTGTGGTATAACTTTGATGCTTTTATCTTTGACAATCACTACTTCTAGTCTTTCTATGAACTCAAGAGGTGCCTCGGCATTTATGTTTTGCCGATCAAATGGTGCAAGCGAGATACCACTTTATCATATTCTCTTATGAACATTGCAATCCTGCTTATATACATGATTCATGGTGCTTATTATTAATTGTTGGTACCTCTCCATGATTGACATAGCTGTTGGATGATCTTATTTGCATGTATCTCATTATGAACTGCTTAAGTATTAGCCATAGCATGAGAGTATATACATCATATGAGCAAATGTGTTCGTGAAAGTTCTTTTATCGCTCAGTTGTTAACTGAATTGCTTGAGGACAAGCAATAAGCTAAGCTTGGGGGAGTTGATACGTCCAAAACGTATCTACTTTCCCGAACACTTTTGCTATTGTTTTGCCTCTAATTTGTGTATTTTGGATACAACTAACACGGACTAACGCTGTTTTCAGCAGAATGCTCGGTGTCTCGTTTTTGTGCAGAAATCTAACTTTCGGGAAAATCCTCGGAATTTCTTCAGATGGCCCTATTTTACCAAAATATTGACGGAGCGTAAGGGCAAAGGAGGCCCGAGGGCCCCACACCATATGGCGGCGCGGCCTGTGGGGGCCCGCGCGGCCCTATGGTGTGGCCCCCTCGGCTGGCCTCCGACGCCCCTGACTACTTATCGGGTTCGACCTAAAAACGCACGGAGAGAAGTCGAAGTCGCCAGAAACCCTCCAGAGAGCCGCCACATCGCGAAACTCCGTCGCGGGAGCCAGAAGTCTCCGTTCTGGCACTCCGCCGGGACGGGGAATTGGAGGAGATCTTCACCGCCATCACCGCCAATGCCTCTCCATCAACCAGCAATGTTTCCCCCATCCATGTGTGAGTAATTCCCCCGCTGTAGGCTGAAGGGGATGGTAGGGATTGGATGAGATTGGTCATGTAATAGTCATAAGATTGTTAGGGCATAGTGCCTAGTATCCGTAGATGTCACTTTTATGATATTGTTGCAACTTGTTATGCTTAATGCTTGTCACTAGGGCCCGAGTGCCATGATCTCAGATCTGAACATGTTATTGATTCATGAAGATATTCGTTGTTTATGATCTTACCTATAAGTTGTATACACATGTCGCTGTCCGGAACCAATGGCCCCGAAGTGACAAGAATCGGGACAACCGGAGGGGATGGTAGTGATGTGAGGATCACATGTGTTCACGGAGTGTTAATGCTTTGCTCCGGTACTCTATTAAAAGGAGTACCTTAATATCCAGTAGTTTCCCTAGAGGCCCGGCTGCCACCGGCTGGTAGGACAAAGATGTTGTGCAAGTTTCTCATTGCGAGCACGTACGACTAAATATGGAACACATGCCTATTGATTGATTAGTACTTGGATACCGTTTTATTATTATCTGCAAATGCCCATGCTTTGATTGTTACATGAGTTTCTCTCATCCATGCAACGCCCGTTAATCCGTCCCTGTGCCTACAGTATTTTAATCCCTGTTTACTATAATCACTACCGCTGTCTTTATTTCACCGCTGCGTTATTTCACTATTTCCACCGCCATAAAACGTTACCTGATAAACTCTTGCGAGCAAGTCTGTTTCCAGGTGCAGCTGAATTGACAACTCCGCTGTTAAGGCTTACAAGTATTCTTTGTCTCCCTGTGTCGAATCAATAAATTGGGTAATACTTCCCTCGAAGACTGTTGCGATCCCCTATACTTGTGGGTCATCAAGTACATAGAGAGAGATTAACCACATAGCTACCGGTACAGCCCTTAGCCTCGATGGAGAACTACTCCCTCATCATGGGAGACAGCAGCGGTGATGAAGATGGCGGTGGTGTCGATGGAGGAGCCTTCCGGCACTCCCCCGGCGCGTGTCGAACAGACTCATGTCCCCGATCTTGGCTTCGCGATGGCAGCTGGCTCTGGACCTTTTCTCACCGTGGCTTATTCGTATCGAGTTTTAGGTCAGAGACTTTATAGGCGAAAAGGGAGCCTCGGAGGCCCCTGGGGCCAGACAGGGGGCGCCTCTCCTCGGGCCGCGCCGCCACCTTGTGTGGTGGGCCTGTGGCTCGCCTCCGACTCCTCTTGATGTTCGGGAAGCTCCCGGGAATTCTAAGATGTCACGTTGATTTCGTCCGATTCCGAGAATATTTTCTTACTAGGATTTCTGAAAGCAAAAACAGCAGAAAAAAGAACGGCACTTCGAGATCTCACAATAGGTTAGTTCCGGAAAATGCATCAAAACATCATAAAGTGTGAACAAAACATGTTGGTATTGTCATAAAACAAGCATGGAACATCAAAAATTATGGATACGTTGGAGACGTATCATAGCGCTCAAGAGAACCATCAGAGCGAGTCTTGATCTTGTAGAACCACTTGTAGGTGATGGGACGAACAGAGTAAGGAGGATTGACAACATCCCAAGTGCCAGTATGCTCGAGAGCAGCAATCTCCTCAGCCATTGCTAGCTGCCATTCGGGATGAGCAAGAGCATCCCGATAAGAGGTCGGCTCAAGGACAGCAGAAAGACCGTAATGAGTGGGAGAATAGTGATCAGGAGGAGGACGAGGACGAGCACGAAGATGATGAGTCGGCTCGGATGGAGAGGGCATCACACCAGAGGTGGAGGGCATGTCAGGAGGAGCAGCATCATCCTCATGTGGACGACGAGAGTAGTGAAAAGGGTAGGGAGGGACCACCGTAGGCGAGGAAGGGGACATGAGAGAGGAATGTGTGGAGGGTGGGGAAGGTGGTGAGGGAGGAGAGGGGGGTCTGGTGGGCGAAGAAGGAGTAGAAGGTGGTGAGAGACTCGGCAGAGCAGGGACCTGAGGCACAGAAGGAGGTGAGTCAGGGAACATGAGAAAAGAGATATCATCCACCAAGAGGGAAGAGGAGGAGGGATGCCGGTAGAAAGGACGGGACTCAACAAAAGTGACATCCCGAGATATGCGCATCCGACGACCAATAGGATCCCAACACTTATACCCCTTGTGCTCAGGACTATAGCCAAGGAAAACACACTCAACAGATTGAGCAGTCGGCTTGGTGCGTTCGCGTGGAGCAAGAAGTACATAGCAAACGCAACCAAAAAGACGAAGGGTCGAATAATCAGGAGCATGGTCAGTAAGACGCTCAAGAGAAATACCACCCTGCAGGGTTGTGGAGGGCTGAAGGTTGATGAGATAGGTGGAAATAGACACATCCTCAGCCCAGAAGTGAGGAGGAAGAGAGACAACGATCATCATCGCATGAGCCGTCTGAAGCAGGTGGCGATGCTTGCGCTCAGCCACACCATTTTTGGCATGGGTGCCAGGGCAGGAGAAATGGGCAAGAGTGCCCTGCTCAGCAAGAAAACCACGCAGCAGCTGGGAGATATACTCACCAGCGGAATCAGCCCGAAAGACACGAATAGGCGTGGAAAAATGAGTATGAACCATGGCAGCAAAATTCTTATATATCTGAGAGAACCTCGCTACGAGAAGTCATAAAATAGATTCAAGTGTGGCATCGGCCCCCGTTGGAAGCAAATAGAGCGTACCCCCCTTGGAAGCAAAAGGAGCTGGATACACTAACTAGTAGGATAAGGTAACTGATTATGTTTACCAAGCCTACAACCCTGACAACCCTGAAGCGAGACATCTCTTGAGACAGGCCCCAGAAGACCTCGAAGAAGTAAAGACGACAAGCGAGAACCACAAAGATGACCAAGATGATGATGCCACTGCTGAAAGGAGGCGGTAGTGGAAGCAGCAAGCACACGTGGTGCAGTTGGTGAAGTGGTAGAAGAAGGAACATGAAGCCAGTCAAGCTCCCAAAGTCCCTGGGAATCATGGCACCGAGGGCCAGCCCCAACCAGTGCTCGGGTGTGAGTGTCCTGAACAAAACAAGAATCAACATCAAGAATGACCCGACAACCAGAATCAGTGAGTTGATCAGCGGAAAACAAGTTCATGGTAAGACGGGGAACATGAGAAACATCAGGGATAGAAAAGGAGGGAGTAGATAGAGTGCCACGACTAGTAACAGGAAGAGAAGTACCATCAGCAGTAAGAACATGAACATGAAGAGGTAGAGGTCGAAGAGAAGAAAGAGAGGAAGAATCAGGCAACATGTGGAAAGAAGCTCCAGAATCCATAACCCATGAGGATGTACCTGACTGTGTAGAGGAAACGGCCGCAGAGGCAGTAGTGCCCGTCGAAGCAGAGCCAGAGGAGGCAAGAAGGCGTTGAAGCCTCGCAATATCATGCTCTGTGAAGCCGGTGGTGATGGGCGGTGAAGGTGGAGCACGAGCAAGCACTCCTCGCTGCTTCTGATAGCAGTCAGACTCAAGGTGACCAGGCCTTCGACAGTGAGTGCAGAAACGAGGAGGACGAGGGCGACCTCCACCGCGAGAAGGGCGAGGTCCTCCAGTAGCAACATGCGCTGGTGTGGGGGCAGCCGGAAACCAAGCAGCATGAAAAAAGGTGTCCCAAGTAAACCAGCACCACGCAGACGAGTCTCCTCAGCATGAAACTCAGTCAACACCTCTGAGATAGGAACACGACCCCGAGCAAACAACTGGGCATGACGGGGCTCAAACTCTGGACGAAGACAGGAACTCATGGATCCTCCGAAAATCCATATCTGAACATACTATCCGGCAACACTGGCAAGTACCATAGACAACACTGCGAAGGGAGTCAAGCTGGCTCCAGATTGCCGCACTCTAGGTGTAGAACTCATCAACAGTAGAGTCACCCTGCTGAAGATCATGCTCCTGACGCAGGATAGATAAATACAGAGAATCCACAGATGGCTGATAGCGCGGACGAAGGTGAGACCACATCCCAGCAATAGTGGCAAAGCCCATAAACTCAGAAGCAAACTCTGGCTGAACACTCTGAGAAAGAACAGCAGCAGCCCTTGCATCCTCGTCACACCACTGAGTAAAAGTCGCCAGACTATCCCGATAGGAACCAAGAGCCTTTGAGTAAGCAAGTACCTGTTGCTCGTATGCCTCATCAACAGCAAGCTCGGCAAACCTGTCTCCCTCCTGAGCAGCCTGAGGAGCATCATTAGCAAGGGCCTGTGGTACTGGCGGTGGTGTAGGAGGCACATGAGCAGTGGGATGCGGCGGACAAGGGACCTCCCGGTAAGAACACCCCACAACTGAAGACCATGCATGTGGATGCGCATAAACGCAGCAAACTCCCCATAATTGGTGCCGTCAAATATCACTGGGCACCGAGGAATACTGACATAGCCAGATGCGGAGGACACCATGATTTTTTTGAACCAGATCTAGATCTGGCAGAACTTACCAGATACAGCACCGACTGCAGCAAGATCGGCCGGGTTGGGGCAGGGCCATCCGGAGGCGCGGCCGGCCGGGGCGAGCTGGCCGGACACGGGGCCGGCCGGGGCAAGCTGCTGCACGCCGGGGAACGGGGCCGGCCGGGGCAAGCTGCTGCACGTCGGGGAAGAGGCCGACCGGGGAAGGGGCAGGCCGGAACGAGCTGGTCGGGGCGAGCTGGCCGGTTGCAGTGACGGCCCGAGCTCGATTTGGAGCTCAAAACCCATGAAAATGGATCCCAACAAGAACGGGAGAGGAAGGAGAAAGTGGAGCAACGGTGGCCGAAAAGATCATTGGCGGCGGCGCGGATCGAGCACGGAGTTGCAGCGTGCAAAGAGCTAAACCAGTAGCTCTGATACCATGTTGTGAATGAGCAACTATTATTCACGGTTGGCCAAAGGCCAGTACATATACACGTGGTACAATATGCAGGGAACGTATATCCAATCAACAGAAAAATTGATATAAAATTAGCTAACACAAAACGGCAGCATATGGTAGAGTTGAGAGACCAAGCAACCACACCTAGGAAAGGCGTGAGAGAATCGAAGAGGGATAGAAAGGTAGGGTTTGCCTGGTTTCTTCTTTGTTGTAGGGCGTTGTTCTGATGTTTGCGGCCCGTGTTGCCATCGGCAAGCACTAGGGCTGGGCCGCCAAAATTTAGGGCCCAGTGCGAAATTCTAAAATAGGTCATATTTTCAAGAGAAAAATATAATTATATATATGTAGGAAATAATAATAAACTAATCTGCTAATGGCACACAAACAAGATCTTGCGTAGTTAGTTAGTCTAGATTGCCATTCCTCTCATTTGCCCCTAGGTTTTAGGATCAATACCTGTTAAACGCTAGTTACTATTTCCCGCAAAAAAACACTAGTTAATATTTCACTAGAAGTTGGGGCATGGTGCTAGAAGTACCCTGGCAGCCTGCCCGAGCCGCGCCACCAGTTGGGGCATGGTGCTAGAAGTACCCTCGAAGCCTGGCCGAGACCATATCGGTCGTTAGTCCACAAAACCAGTTGCAACACCATTTTACTGCATCCATAATTCAGATTGAAGGTATCATCAATTCGCGGAGAAAAATGACGAGTTGCAGAGGGTAGCGTCTAGGGTGAGGTCGCTACCCTCTAAATTCACACGAATTTGTCAGATTTTGAAATAGTTCTTCCTATGCCGCTCAAAGTAATAGCGGAGAAACCGTGTGGCTGCAGATAAGATCGGACGTGGAGAGGCAGGGTGACTTCATCCCATACCTGATGAAGGAGGTGGAGGCCACGACTTTCACCGACATCGAGGACGTGGTGACCTTCCGCAAGTGGCTCGACGACGAGCTCTCCTGCCTGGTAGGCCATAATTAACCATGGGACGCTTGTTCGATCGGCCAATGGTAATAACATGTACCGATCTATGTGGGTTGGAGGTCAATGAGCGTGCGGTGTTGAAGCACTGCGAGTGACCGAAAAATGTTGGACACTCTCCGTGAGGTGGTGTACGGGTACTACAACCTGAAGAAGTTGGAGGGCGAGGCATCCTTGTTCCGCGGCGACATCCGTCAGCAGCGCGTCGCCGCACTCAAGAATATGCAGACCCTCTTCAAGAAGTGAGTGTCTCTATGATTTCACCGATGTCGATCAATTCGGCGCTCCTCCTACACATTTTTCTCATGTGGCAAACCACAACAACGCCATGTAGGTTGGAGCACGGCGTGTACAACCTTGCCCGCATCCGGAACAATGTCTTGGCCAGGTACAAGCGGCACAAGATCCCCTCAGAGTGGATGCATAATGCCATGATGGTTTGTTAATTCCACTTTAGTGGTCAACTTAACTTTGTGGTGCACGTACTATTTGCATTTTGCAACTAGCTAAAAGATGCATCCAACGTGATTTGATGCAACCTTCATGTTCGCTTGCAGAACACACACGTGACATGGTACTAGTAGTCTCATACGCGAGTAGGCAACAAAAAAAGTTATGAGCAAGGAGGAGGTGTCTTGCACCGGTCTAATGAATTTAGAAGGTAGAACCCTCTTCCTTGGCGCTAGCGTCCTAACATGTCATTTTTCTCTGTGAAACAACGAAAGATACGTGCGGGTTGAGTTGGCTCAATCTTGGTCAAAATCGAGAGGGTAGCTTCCTTCTCTACGATGGTACACTGCATGGGGTAGCTCCCTTGCCTATGACGCTACCCTATCAAGTGTTCGATCCAGGTGTGCTGTGCTGGTAAGTATGTGACGCCATTACTCAGAGACGCTACTCAAAAGGATCAGTTTTGTGAAATAGTTTCAGATAGCACCCCATCGAAAGACGCTACTCAAAATCGGTTTTGTGAAATAATTTTGGCAAAAGTTCGTATTGTAAATAGTGTACTAAAAAGTAAAAGGTTCAGTTTGGCTGGTAAAATTGCCTAAATAAACTGGACATTTTGGATAATGGGGATGGGATTTTTTTTGTAGAGGCAAAATTCGAGCAAATCCTGTGCACCGCATTCTACATGGCAACCCAGAACGGTCATGAGTCTTGTGTATAAGGCCCGTGTCAAGGAAAGGGAAGAATCTTTTGTTTGGGCCATGCATGTCGAGGATTTAGCCTTTCTACTGAATGACACCCATTCTTTCTCTAAAAAAAGAAGAATGACACCCATTCCACGTCGTACATGAGGCCGGGCAAAACGGAGCAGCCAGAACGCGATATCTGGAAAATAATCTCGAGAGTAGAGAATTGGCATATCCTCCGATCGTGTGAGAGAATACAAAACGTGTGACATCTAGGATGTCGTCCTCTCCTCTTCCAAGTTTTACCCGATCGGCCGAGGAATCAGCGATGACATGTCATGGAACCGTGGACGTCGCGATATCCGATCATGCATGCCATCGGCATGGATAAGGCGACCGGGCGAGCTAGACGATCGTCTCGTGTACGTATGTGCCACTGCTTTACCCATGTCACGGAACCGTCGATTGCCGATAGGGTTGTGCGTAGTAGTTCATAGAAAGCTTATCTCTTGAAGCGCATCAAGGTGACGACTGACGATCGCTGCCCAGCAGTGTGCAACCGGCCTATACGGTTACTGCTCACGTACATGGTCGGTGGCGCGCATATGCTTGTCCCCTCAACACGTCGCGCGCGCATGATGTCAGAAAAACGTACGCTGCTCTTGACAACACACAGCATCATCGGAGGCAATAGAGGTTGATTTTTAAGGGTGTGACTATTTTGGGAACTAACTTTGTTTCCATCAAATTGCATCAAATCACAATTTTAACTCATGTTGCAATCCATAACTAGCACGAATCACAAAGCGAGTATCACAATCCTGAGCATTTTTCTTAGTTGTATCTTCACTTGCAACTGAAAAATCTCAGTTGCAACTCCACTCGCAACTGAAAAAATTCAGTTGCAACCCCACTTATAACTCGTATACATGAATCATGATGCAATTAAACGGTGTAGAACTTGACTGAGCACGAAATTAATTTTCAACTAGCTGAGAACTAACAATCCCAATTTTTAAACACAAAGACATAGCCCAATTTTAAATTACTAAAACCACAAACTGACATACACAAGAGAGGTTGATCCTTGCAGGTTGTTCAATGCATCCGGGGCACACGATTCTAAATTTGCCGATCAAGAGTCAACGTGGAAATTCACCTTGGGGGAGAATATCCGTTACGATGACAAGCCGTCGCCCGTCGGTGCTTACATTGTTCAATAGATAGCTCGAAATCGGAGTACTTCCAAGCAAAGAAACCTTCTATAGATCAAGGAGTTGAATTTCATGTCAACTTCTCCTCAAAACATAATTTCGTCTCGCTATATTAATATATCAACACCCCATACAACCAACGATAGAAACGAAACGAACAAAATGCTAGGGCAATATCAAAGACATGCCCAAAAGAAAAGAAGAAAACAATGAAGACTAGGTAGGATCAACTAAACGACGTTGACCCCCAACCGTTGCGTCGTTCAAAGATGTTTCACCATGATCCTAACATCGAATCGGAAATTACCAAGCAACACCTTTAGAAAGGGATGCGATGGCGACTCTGCTGTTGCCCGAACCAGAGACTGATCCTAGGGTCTCCCCCAGCACACTGAAGAAGATGAATCAAGGGTATCCCTGATTCTCTTCGGAAAAGAAACATGTCACACGTAGGCATACTCTTACAGCAACAAAAGTAGATATATGCCTCTAACAACCACGGGTGCCTCCAGTGGTAAAAAGGAAGCCGGTTTAGCACGAGAGCGGCGCAACACAATTCAGTGCTAAAGTGCCATCAAGAGCATCGAATTGGAATCTTGTTCGACTCTGGTTTTGCTTCCGGAATAACCGATTTCCCAAAACAGGCCGGATATACAGACATATATACCAGATATTATGATTCCCTTTTGCCTCTGAAACAGCTAGCTTTCCGGACGCCGGAAACGTTGAGCTGTCCATGATTGGAGACCGGTACGTACGAACCATGCAGTCGGTTTCACTGACGATGTTTATGCTGGTCACCTCACTAGCTGGAGAACACATGCGTGCATGGAGCCGTACGCGCGTGTGTACATCATCTCACCTGGTGCGGCACCGAAGACATTCATTCGTCACGCGCCGCGTCGCGTGGGACGGGGCTGGCTGCCTGCAACGCACGTAGGTAGAAGCGCCATATGTAGCGAGCGAGCGATGCGGTGTTTGTTTTGGATGTTCCAATCATGCCAACAACGCCAGATCGGTGCCGTTCCGTGCCGTTTCATTTCTGGTTACATTCCGGTGGAATCCACCGCAGATATCTTTGCCTATCCTAGGACGTCCAGCGAAAAGATGCAGCATGGAATGCAGCCATATATGCACGTGCCACGGCCAAAGATATTTTTCTCTCGGTGAGGGCTTTGGTGGCATGCGGGGCGTGCGCACGGTTCGCTCGTACCACAACAGCTTTCGCGTTTGGTAGTATGAACTGATTTTTGCGCTCTTGGTGGATAAGTCTTACGAAACATATATAGTATATTTGAAATGCCAAGTTTCCCATTTTGTTTGGTTAACTGAGATGCATCAATGGGTATGTTTGATTGACTGCAAAATCTTTCTCATCTGAGCAGCACATGCATTTGGTTGCAAGCTATTGCTATTTGGGGCACAACTATATGGTATTTGCTCACCACTTTCAAATACGGCAGACATCTCACACAACAAAGGGCACATACAAAGGCATACCACATATCATATTAACAGCTAACATAGTACTCCCTCCGTGCCATAACATAGTGCATATAATTTTTTTAAAGTCAAACGATGTCAACTTTGACTTAGTTTTCAATAAAAATATCTGCATCTACCATACCAAATGTATATCATATGAAAATATACATCGGGAGGAATCTAATGGTATTGATTTGGTATTCTAGATGTTGATATTTTTTCGTACATATGTGGTCAAACTTCACATCGTTTGACTTTTAAAAATTAGTATAGGCAATACATTTTAGCAAGGAGGGAGTACTTAGTAGCTACCATATGCATAAGACTACTAAAATAGTACTTACAATACCAAATTCCTACTAATTAAAATGGGGGTACACATCTCTGGAAAAAAAGATACATTATTAAGCCTCTACATGCTAGCATTACAACTACACGACGACATCATCAGGTTGGCAAAAGCATAACGAACAATAGCAGCGGGTAGGTCAAGCTAAATGGTGGCGGACATGCTTGTTGAAACTCCACACAACCTCCACGGAGGTGGCCTTCATGTACATTTGCAGCTGGAATTCACCATTCTTATAGGTGAAGGTGAGTCCGTCGTCGGGTTCCATGTGGGACTTCTCGGCGAACTCGCTTCAACCCTTGAAGAAGGCGATCCTGACAGCCTTCCACTACAGCTGCCACCATGTTCTCGCAACACTCGCTCGTTAGGATCGCCGTCTTCACTGTAGGCCCCCCTCCTTGATCTTCAAATTTGTCAACAGCGTCGGCTCCATAGAGAGCGACACGGTGAGCGACCTCAGGTCACCGGCGCTAAGCTGCACGTAGAAGCTTGGCACCTTTTCCTAGGAATAGTGACTCATGCGTGCAAGACGCCCTGGTGTGTCCTAGGTATGGATAATTCGTCGACTACATCCATCGGGGATGGATTGTCAGGCCCTTGGGGATAACATCTTCGAGCTCCAGTGACAGCTCGATATAGTTCCACAAGAACTTCCACTTCTGCATAGTGCAAGTGGACATGGCCAGTGTCAATGAATGTCAATGGCACTAAAGAGATGAAAATGAACATGTCCATAAATCATCGTGACCAGCGTGCTTTCATTGCCATGCATGTGAATGTCAATGCGCAGTGATTAGCGCACCATTTTCAATGCAGAATATGAAAGCATGGTGGTGACCGCTGCATGGCAAGTTGATCGCTGTTGTGTAACACCCCCGTTATCCGTTATCCGGTAACATCTTTTTGGTAAAACAAGGCCATGAACTCTCTATATACATATTTTAATTGGTTTACCGAAACATCAATACGGCTACATTGTTGTATCAGGCTTGTCAAGATGATCAAAGTTGACTACTCAGGGCATCTCCAACCGAGCGACCCAAACAGACGCGTTGGGCCGTCCGTTTTGGCCGTTTGGGTAGCCACGCGGACAGCGCCCCGCGTCGTGTCCGTTTGGGTCGCACGCTGCGCCCAATGCAGCGGCCACCCATTTGCCCATTTGACCTATTTGTTTGGGAAATAGACCATCTGGCCACACATACTTATAAATAATATCTTAAAATATAGAATAATATTGAATAGCATAAAATAATATGAAATGTAGAAATTAAAATGTACCATAGTTTGAGAAAAATATAAAAATTATAATTGAGATTGTCAACTCAATTTGGGCGCTCTAGGATCTCCTTCTGTCTCTTCTCGAACCAAGCTCTCTTCGCCTCGCTCATGACGGTCAAGTCGGCGTTCATGATGAGGTTGTCCTCGGCTTGCCGTTTGTGCTCAACTTCATTTGCCTTCAACTCCACCTCTTTGGCCCTTGTCATTGCTATGAGCTCAATTTCTCTCTCTTTGAGCTCAATTTCTCTAGCTTTGGTCTTGGCCTTGACCTCTTCAATTTCAAGCTTCTTCTTTTGGACATCAAAGTAGTTCTTCCTGTCCTCTTGTTTCTCTCGGCGCCTCCTCTCATCCCTCTTGTCAGTGGACACCTCTCTGTCCGCATGCATCTCCTTCAAAGTGCCAAACAAGCATGGACAAAGCATCACGCTTCATGTCGGCTTTGGTTGACTTGTGGCCGCGTGGACGACTTGCACGAGAAGCGGAGATACCGCAAGGCTGCCCACCATCAAGGTCAATGACCGTGGCATCTTTGGCGGTCTTGTTGCCAGTCAAGGTCGCCAACCCCTCGTACCCCTCCTGGAACTTGGGGGTGCCTTGGAGTTCCTTCCAACAATGAGGGAAGGCAAATGTCTTTTCTCCATTGTTGGATTTGTAGAATTCCAAAGCTTGCCACACCTAGAGCAAAGCGAGACAACAACGATAAACATATGTGCAAACATCGGATGAATAAGTTGAGGTTAAGAATCATACCAAGTCCTTCACACCCATGCCACTAACGGGGATCCGCTTCACGTGATCATACGCCGCCTGGAACTTGTTGCATTCCGTTTGAATTGCTCCCCACCTCTTTTGGAGCGATATCTCGCTGCGGTCGCTCTCAAATGGCTCATGTCCGTATTTGCGATGTTCATGGAGTAATCATAGATCCGGCGCCAGAATGCGGTCCCCTTCTGCTCGGCACCGTCAATGCATCTTGCTCGATGGTCAACCATCCTTCGACGAGCACCTTGTCCTCCTTCTCCATGTAGTTGCGGTTCTTTTGCTTACCCGGCGACCTCGAGCTTGTGCAGCCGTGGCTTGTGTGAGCTCCTACGAACAACGGCTCCTCTCGATGTTAATGCTTTGACAGGAGTGGTGTCCTCCTGTGTGTCAATGGGAGGTGGCTCGAAAGCCTGCTGTGTCGAAGGATATGGCACGATGGTCGGCATTGTCTGCGGGAAAGACGAAGGGGCCTGCACGATGGACAGTGCCTGCAACGGTGGTTGCGTGCGCTCGGCCGACAAATCGTCGAGTAGGTTGCGTGCACCGGCCATCGCTGCTGCTCCCAGGTGCTTGGGGCCTTTGGAGTTCGCCGGCGCACGGTTGAGGTCAATGGACGAAGGTGATGGCCCCGTCATGGACTCGCCCACCTCCGGTGACCCATCCCGTGACGGGTACGCGTACCGCCCTGAATGCGCCCCCATTTCGTGCGTGTCGGGCGTGTACGCAAACGGGGCAATCGGCGGGGCATTTGACCTTGGAGGAAGGGGTCGGGTCACGGACGAGGCCGAGCTCCCCCCCGAGGCTGTGCCGGTGCCCGAGATGATCATGTACTGGCCGAGCGCTGCATGGCCGTAAAAGAGCATGGCATGCTCTCAAACGTTCTATTCTTCTGATATTCCATGCTAGTTTTATGACAATACCTACATGTTTTGTTCACACTTTATATCGTTTTGTGCATTGAACTACCCTATTGACGAATGCCGAAGTGCCAATTCTGTTTTGCTGTTTTTGGTTTCAAATCTAGTAAGGAAATTCTCCAGCTAACAACGCCAACATCTGTAATTCCAACCCTTTACAAGCAGGAGGCCAAAGGTAAGGTGCGGATACGTCTCAAACGTATCTATAATTTCTTATGTTCCATGCTACTTTTATGACAATACTTGAATGTTTTATACATACTTTACATCATTATTATACATTTTCCCGCACTAACCACACAGATGCAGTGCCGCTACTTTTCTCTGTTTTTGGTTCAACTGTAAGAAATATTCTCGGAATTAGACGAAATCAACGCCCGGTCCTATTTTCCACGAAGCTTGCAGTAGGAGGGATAACGAGTGGGGCCACGAGGCGAGACCATAAGCAGCGCGGCTGGGCCCCGCGCGCGGCCTATGGTGTGGGGCCCTGCCTCCTGACCTACTCTTCCGCCTACAAATAGTTCGTCGCGAAACCCCATGTAACAGAGAGCCATGATACGGAAAACCTCCAGACACGCTAATCCCATCTCTGGGATTCAAGAGATCGCCTCCGGCACCGGAGAGGGGAATCATCACCGGAGGGGCTCTACATCATCATGCCCGCCTCGGATTGATGCGTGAGTAGTTCATCCTTGGACTATGGGTCCATAGCAGTAGATGGTTGTCTTCTCCGCTTGTGTTATCATTGTTTAGATCTTGTGAGCTGCCTAACATGATCAAGATCATCTATTTGTAATGCTACATGTTGTGTTTGGCGGGATCCGATGAATATAGAATATTATGTCAAGTTGATTATCAATCTATCATATATGTGTTGTTTATGTTCTTGCATGCTCTCCGTTGCTAGTAGAGGCTCTGGCCAAGTTGATACTTGTAACTCCAAGAGGGAGTAATTATGCTCGATAGTGGGTTCATGCCTCCATTGAATGGGACAGTGCAGAAAGTTCTAAGGTTGTGGATGTCTTGTTGCTACTAGGGATAAAACATTGATGCTTTGTCTAAGGATATTTGTGTTGATTACATTACTAATACTTTCTAATGCAATTATCTCATGGTTACAACCAACTGAAGGGTTCTATGATAACGAAGGTGGATTATTTAGGCATAGATGCATTTGGATAGCGGTCTATGTACTTTTCGTAATGCCTGGATTAAATATAGTAATCATCGTTGATATGTATTGAATCTTTATTTGTCAATTGCTCGCCTGTAATTTGTTCACCCAGCATGTTAGTTATCTTATTGGAGAGACACCACTAGTGAACTATGACCCGGTCCATTCTTTACATCTGAATACATTCTACTATTTTTTTCCTTGCAAACAAACACCATCTTCCACCGATACGTTTAATCCTTTGTTTTCAGCAAGCCGGTGAGATTGACAACCTCACTATTGCGTTGGGGCAAAGTACTTTGATTGTGTTGTGCAGGTTCCACGTTGGCGCCCGTTTCACTGGTGTTGCGCGCACTACATTCCTCCACCAACAACCTTCACGTGCTTTTGGCTCCTACTGGTTCGATAACCTTGGTTTCATGAGGGAAACTTGCTTCTATACGCATCATACCTTCCACTTGGGGTTCCCAACGGACGTGTGCATTCACGCGTATCAAGCTAAATTTCCGCGCCGTTGCGGGAGATCAAGACACGTTTGCAAGGAGTCTCCACATCCAATGATCACTTGTTTTTTTGTTTGCTTTTACTTTTTTTACTCGTCTTGTTTTCTACATATTAAAACACAAAAAATTAGTTACTTGTCTTTACTTTATTTGCCTAGTTTACTTTATTACCTGGTATAATGGGTACTCCTGAAAATACTGAGTTGGTGATTCCACTAGCACAAATAATAATGATTTTATATGTACTCCTATTGCTCCACCTCCTACTACAGCAGAATTCTATGAAATTAAACCTGCTTTACTTAATCTTGTTATGAGAGAGCAATTTTCTGGTGTTAGTACTGATGATGCTGCTGCCCATCTTAATAATCTTGTTGAACTTTGTGAAATGCAAAAGTATAAGGATATAGATGGCGATATTATAAAACTGAAATTCCTTTTTCATTAAGAGGAAGAGCTAAAGATTGGTTGCTTTCTTTGCCTAAAAATAGTATTGATTCATGGACTAAATGTAAAGATGTTTTTATTAGTAAATATTATCCTCCTCTGCTAAGATTATATCTTTGAGAAGTAGCATAATAAACTTTAAACAATTTGATAATGAACATGTTGCTCACGCATGGGAGAGAATGAAATCTTTAAAGAATTGCCCAACCCATGGACTCACTACTTGGATGATCATCCATCATCATCAAACCTTTATGCAGGATTGAATTTTTCCTCGAGGAACCTATTGAATTCTGCCGGAGGTACTTTTATGTCCATCACCTTGGGCGCCGCGTAACAAAGCTTCTTGATGATAATATGATCAATTACTCAATGGCACACTAAAGAACTCCTATGTAAGGTAAATTTCATGAAGAAACCTCTTTCTTTGGGTGATAAGATTGATGCTATTATGTCTATGCTTGAAAATGGTAGATCTCATATTGATCCTAATAATGTTCCTTTAGCTTCATTGGTTGCTCAAGAAGAAAATTTTGATGTGAATTTCATTAAGAGTAATAATTTCAACAACAATGCTTATAGGAATAATTATGGTAACAACAACTATAGGCCATATCCTTCTAATAATGGTAATGGTTATGGTAATTCTTATGGTAATTCTTACAACAATAATAAGAGTGTACCCTTTGGTCTTGAAGTGATGCTTAAAGAATTTATTAGTACACAAACTGCTTTCAATAAACTCGTTGAAGAAAAGTCAGTAACTGATGTTCTTGCTTCTAAGGTTGATAGTCCTGCTCTTGATGTTGATCTTTTTAAAAATTGAAAGTTATGCCTGAAAGTTAAAGATGTTAGGTTTGCTAAAAATAAATGCCATCCAAGTTCGAATTAATGATAATATTAGACTGTTAGCTGAATTGCATGCTACGTGGGATAGAGAAGAAAAAGAAAAACTTTCAGGTAAAGAGAATAATGTAGCTAAAGTATGACTATTACCACCACTAGTAATATTGATTCTACACATGTTGCTGCACCTACTAATGGTAAAAAAATTGGTGTTGGCAATGTTTCTACTCCTAGTACAAAGCTGCGTACAAAATTGCTCGAAATCACAGCTGAAACTGCTTGTGATAAAACCGCTGAAATTTTTCAAAATATTGGTGACAATGATTCCATTGTTGTAGAACATAATGGTTTAGATTTTGATGATTGTCATATTACTGAAGTTAAAAAGTTCTTACAAAAACTTGCTAGAAGTCCCAATGCTAGTGCTATAAATTTAGCCTTTACAAAACATATTACAAATGCTCTCATTAAAGCTAGGGAAGAGAAATTAAAACTGGAAGCTTCATTCCTAGGAAGTTAGAAGATGGCTGGGAGCCCATCATTAAAATGAAATTCAATGACTTTGGATGTAATGCTTTATGTGATCTTGGTGCAAGTATTTCTGTTATGCCTAAAAAGATTTATGATATGCTTGACTTGCCATCATTGAAGAATTGTTATTTGGATGTTAATCTTGCCGATAATGTTAAAAGAAACCTTTGGGGAGGGTAATGTTCGCATTACGCTTAACAATAACCTTGTCCCCGTTGGATGTTGCCTGGATACAATGCAAATGCAATTTATCTGTTGTGTTGGAAGACTCTTTCAATCACAGGCCGTTATTGATATGAGGGAAGGTAATATTAAATATCAATTTCCCCTCAAGAAAGGTATCACTTCCCTAGAGAGAGAATGAAGTTGCCTTTTGATTCTATTATTAGAACAAGCTATGATGTTGATGCTTCTTCTCTTGATGTTACTTGATTTGCACTTTCTGCGCCTAGCTGAAAGGCGTTAAAGAAAAAGCACTTCTTGGGAGATAACCCATGTTTTATTTTATTTACTGTATTGTTGAGTCTTGGAAGTTGTTTAATACTGCCTCTCTTTATCATGTTTTTTGTGCCAAGTAAAGTTTCTATGTTAAAGTTGATGATAGATTTGGATCGCCATGCCAGAATATATTGCTGAACCGTCTAATTCTCTCAGAGCTCTCTAAAATTTTTTGTAAAATCTGCAAATTTACGGAGCGTGGGATCTCATAAGGTAATATCGCAACTTTAATTAGTTTTTGAGTTTTTCCATTTGAGCAAGTTAAGTGCCCTGCCAGATTCGTTTTTACGGACTGTTCTGCTTTTTGGACAGATTCTGCCTCTTTTATTTCGCACTGCCGCTTTTGCTATGTTGAATGAGTTTCTTTGTTCCATTAACTTTCAGAAGATTTGTGTAATGTCCAGAAGTGTTAAGAATGATTGTGTCATCTCTGAATATGTCATTTGATTATGCACCAACCCTCTAATGAGTTTGCTTGAAGTTTGTTGTGAAGGAAGTTCAAGGGTCCAGAGAAGAGGATGATATACTATGATCAAGAAGAGTGAAAGGCCTAAGCTTATGCCCGGTGGTTCATCCCTGCATATTTTAAGAAGACCCAATCTAAGCTTGGGATGCCCAAGGCATCCCCTTCTTCATCGACAACATTATCGTCACTTCTAGTGAAACTATATTTTTTATTCCATCACATCCTATGTTCTTTACTTGAGCGTCGGTTTGCTTTTATTTTCGTTTTGTTTGAATTAAGTTGGATCCCACCATCCTTATATTGGAGATATTACGCTCCGCTTTTTCATATGGAACACTTGTGTTCTTAATTGTGCTTTAATGTTCATGGCAAAGGCTGAAATTGCTTCGTTAATTTGCTATTTGGTTGGAATCAGAAAATGCCGCATATGGTTTGGAAATTCTGCAATTGTTTGAGCTTTCATAGATCATGTTTAAGCTCTTGCATCATGAAGTTTACACTTATTAATGAAGAACTACCGTAGAGCTTGATAGAATTTGGTTTGCATGATTGGTCTCTCTAAGTCTAGATAATTTCTGTAAAGTGTTTGAACAACAAGAAATTGTAGAGTCTTATAATGCTTTCAAATATGTTCTTGTGTAAGTTTTGTTGTATCTGTTCATATACTTGTGTTTGCTTCAAACAACCTTTTGCATAGCCCAAACCTTGTAATTGAGAGGAGAATGTTTCTCGGCATCCAAACACCTTGAGCAAAACCTATGCCATTTTGTGTCCACCATATCTACCTACTACATGATTTTTCCCGCCATTTCAAAGTAAATTACTTGAGTGCTACCTTTAAAATTTCATTCTTTTTCTTTGCAAATATAGCTCATAGGACAAATAGCTTAAAAACTATTGTGGTGATGAATATGAAGTTATGTGTCTTAGTTCTTATAAGTTGCTTGTTGAGCGGTAACCATGTTTCTGGGGATGCCATCAACTTTACCTTTGTTGGATATCATGTGAGATGCTATGCATGTTCGTCTTGTCTCAAGTAGGTTTATCATGATCAAATGGTTTGAGTATGCATATGTTAGAGAAGAACATTGGGCCGCTAACTAAAGCCATGTATCATGGTGGAAGTTTCAGCTTGGACATACAACCTCAATCTCTTATGAGAATACTATTTGTTGTTGAATGCTTAAGCATTAAAAAGAGGGGAGTCCATTATATGTTGTCTATGTTGTCCCGTATGGATGTCTAAGTTGAGAATAATCAAAAGCGATAAATGCAATGCGAACTTTCTCCTTAGACATTTGTACAAAGTGCATAGAAGCACTCTGTGACACTTGGTTGAAACATATGTTATGCGATGATAATCCGTGTTTTCCGAGCTGATTAGGACAAGGTGCGAGCACTATTAGTACTCTATGCATGAGACATGCAACTTGTAGGAAGTATGCACATATGAATTATTACTACCGTTGACAAAATTGTTTCTATGTTTTCAAAACAAAAGCTCTAGCACAAAAATAGTAATCAATGCTTCCCTCCGCGAAGGACATTCTTTTACTTTATATGAGTCACTTTTACCCACTCTTTTCTATCTTAGAAGCAAACACTTGTGTTAACTGTGTGCATTGATTCTTACATGTTTACTTTTTGCACCGGTTATATTACTCTATGTTGACAAATATCCATGAGATATACATGTTACAAGTTGGAAGCAACCGCTGAAACTTAATCATCCTTCGTGTTGCTTCAATGCATTCTACTTTGAATTTATTGTTTATGAGTAGCTCTAGCAAGTCTTATTGATGCTTGTCTTGAAAGTATCATTCATGAAAAGTCTTGCTATATGATCCATTTGTTTAGTCATTATCTTTGTTAGCAATCTTTGGTTGATCACTCCATTTATCTCATATGCTTTACAATAATGTTGATCAAGATTATGTTAGTAGCATCACTTGAGAAATTATTTGTGTTATCGCTTACCACCTACCCGAGGGCGAGTAGGAACTAAGCTTGGGATGCTTGATACGTCTCAAAAGTATCTATAATCTCTTATGTTCCATGCTACTTTATGACAATACTTGAATGTTTTATACATAGTTTACAACATTATTATACATTTTCCGCACTAACCTATTAACAAGATGCTTCTCTATGCCGCTTGTCAAGTTGCTGTTTTTGGTTTCAGAATCCTAGTAAGGAAATATTCTGAGTCGACGAAATCAACGCCCAGGGTCCTATTTTTCCACGAAATGGAGCTCAGAAGACCGGTGAGGGATAACGGGCTGGGCCACGAGGGCCGAGAGTTCATAAGGCGGCGCTGCCTGAGATTCCCGGCCGCGCCTCGCCATGGAAAAGGCCCTGTGTCCCTCACCCCCGACCTTACCCTTCCCGCCACAAATAGCCTTCGTCGCGAAACCCCCGGTAGTATCGAGAGCCACGATACGGAAAACCTTCCGGAGACACCGCCGTCGCGAATCCCATCTCTGGGGATTCAGGAGACCTCCGGCACCCTGACGGAGAGGGGAATCATCACCGGAGTGTGGCTCTACATCATCATGCCCGCTTCCGGATGCATGAGTAGTTCATCCCTGGACTATGGGTCCAGCGCAGCCAGATGGTCTTCCTCGCTTGTGCTCATTGTTTTAGATTCCTGTGAGCTGCCCAACATGATCAAGATCATCTTAATTGTAATGCTACATGTTGTGTTTTGCGGATTCGATGAATATAGAATATTATGTCAAGTTGATAATCAATATATCATATATGTGTTGTTTATGTTCTTGCATGCTCTCCGTTGCTAGTAGAGGCTCTGGCCAAGTTGATACTTGTAACTCCAAGAGGGAGTAATTATGCTCGATAGTGGGTTCATGCCTCCATTGAATCGGGACAGTGACTGAAAGTTCTAAGGTTGTGGATGTGTTGTTGCTACTAGATAAAACATTGATGCTTTGTCTAAGGATATTTGTGTTGATTACATTAAGCACCATACTTAATGCAATTATCTGTTGTTTACAACTTAATACCGAAGGGGTTCGGATAACCTCAAGGTGGATTATTTAGGCATAGATGCATGCTGGATAGCGGTCTACGTACTTTGTCGTAATGCCCTAATTAAATCTCATAGTAATAATCATCGTTGATATGTATTGAATCTTTATTTGTCAATTGACCAACTGTAATTTGTTCACCTAGCATGTTAGTTATCTTATTGAGAGACACCACTAGTGAACTGTGGACCCCGTCCATTCTTTTTTCATCTGAATACATTTCTCTACTGTTCTTTGTAAACAAACACCATCTTCCATTCGAGCACGCTTTAATCCTTTGTTTTCAAAAGAAGTTTCCAAGTGAGATTGGTCCTCATCAAGT
>JAUUTY010000471.1:0-107000 GCA_030979885.1 Lolium multiflorum
TCTTTGTGTTGCTTCAACATTCTTATTTTGATTTATTGTTTCTATGAGTTAATCTCTAATTTATCTGATGCTTGTCTTGAAGTACTATTCATGAAAAGTCTTGCTTTATGATTCACTTGTTTACTCATGTCACACTCATTGTCTTGATCACAATCTTCATTACATATGTTACAATATATGATCACATATGATGGCTGTGCCACCAGAGCTATCGCCACCCGCTCGGGACGAGCAGAACTAAGCTTGGGGATGCTGATACCTCTCCATATCTATAATTTTTATGTTCCATGCTACTTTATCGATGATACCCACATGTTTTATGCACATTATATGTCATATTTATGTGTTTTCCGGAACTGCATAAATATGACATATAATATGCATAAAACATGTAGGTATCATCAATAAAGTGGTGCATGGAACATAAGAAATTATCGATACGCTGGAGACGTATCAGCATCCCCAAGCTTAGTTCTGCTCGTCCCCAGCAGGTAAAACGATAACAAAGATAATTTCTGAAGTGACATGCCATCATAATCTTGATCATACTATTTGTAAACATATGTAATGAATGCAGCGACCAAAACAAAGGTAATGACATGAGTAAACAAGTGAATCATATGACAAAGACTTTTCATGAATAATACTTCAAGACAAGCATCAATAAGTCTTGCATAAGAGTTAACTCATAAAGCAATAAATCAAAGCAAAGGTGTTGAAGCAACATAAAGGAAGATTAAGTTTCAGCGGTTGCTTTCAACTTATAACATGTATATCTCATGGATATTGTCAACATAAAGTAGTATAACAAGTGCAATATGCAAGTATGTAGGAATCAATGCACAATTCAAGTGGTTGCTTCTTAAGGTGGAAGGAGAGAGGTAAACTGACTCAACAATAAAAGTAAAAAGAAAGGTCCTTCAAGAGGAAAGCATCGATTGTTGATGTATTTGTGCTAGAGCTTTTATTTTGAAAACATGAAACAATTTTGTCAATGGTAGTAATAAAGCATATGAGTTATGTAAATTATATCTTACAAGTTGCAAGCCTCATGCATAGTATACTAATAGTGTCCGCACCTCGTCCTACTTAGCTTGGACTACCGGATCTTTGCATGCCATGTTTCAACCAAGTGTCACAAGGGGGTACATGCCGCCCGTACAAAGGTCTAAGGAGAATGCTCGCATTTTGGATTTCTCGCTTTTGATTATTCTCAACTTAGACATCCATACCGGGACAACATGGATAACAGATAATGGACTCCTCTTAAATGCATAAGCATGTAGCAATGATTATTATTCTCATATGAGATTGAGGATATATGTCCAAATCAAAACTTCCACCATGATTCATGGCTTTAGTTAGCGCCCAATGTTCTTCTCTAACAATTTTGCATGCTTCAACCACTAAAATGATATATCCTTCAGACAAGACGGACATGTATAAGCAACTCACATGATATTCAACAATCGTTGATGGCGTTCCTTGTACATGTATATCGCACAACAAGCAACTTAATAAAAAGATAAAGTGCATAAGTACATATTCAATACTACGATAGTTTCTAAGGCTATTTTGTCCCATGAGCTACATATTGCAAAGGTGAATGATGGAATTTTTAAAGGTAGCACTCAAGCAATTTACTTGGAATGGCAGAAATACCATGTAGTAGGTATGGTGGACACAAATGGGTATAGTAGTTGGCTCAAGGATTTTGGATGCATGAGAAGTATTCCTCTGATACAAGGTTTAGGCTAGCAAGGTTATTTGAAGCAAAACCTGGTTGGTCGAACCGTGCAGCAAAACTCAAAAGACATATTGTAAACTTATAAGACTCTCTACACCGTCTTCCTTTGTTGTTCAAAACCTCAATACTAGATATTATCTAGACCTTAGAGAGACCAAAATATGCAAATCAAATTTTAGCAAGCTCTATGTATTTCTTCATTAATGGGTGCAAAGCATATGATGCAAGAGCTTAAACATGAGCACAACAAATTGCCAAGTATCACATTATCCAAGACATTTTAGAATTACTACATGTAGCATTTTCCAATTCAAACCATATAACAAATTAACGAAGAAGAAACTTCGCCTTGAACATTATGAGAAGCCTAAGGACATATGTGTCCATATGCAACAGCGGAGCGTGTCTCTCCCACAAAGTGAATGCCAGGGATCCATTTTATTCAAACAAAAACAAAAACAAAAACAAACCGACGCCCAAGTAAAGAATACAAGATGTGACTCGAATAAAAATATAGTTTCAGGAGAACCTCGATGATGTTGTCGATGAAGAAGGGGATGCCTTGGGCATCCCCAAGCTTAGACGCTTGAGTCTTCTGAAAGAATATGCAGGGGTGAACCACGGGGCATCCCCAAGCTTAGAGCTTTCACTCCTCTTGATCATAGTATATCATTCTCTTCTCCTGACCCTTGAAAACTTCCTCACACCAAACTTCAAGCAAACTCATTAGAGGGTTAGTGCACAATTAATAATTCACATGTTCAGAGGTGGCACAATCATTCTTTACACTTCTGGACATTGCATAAAGCTACTGGACATTAATGGATCAAAGAAATAAATCCAACATAGCAAAAGAGGCAATGCTAAATAAAAGGCAGAATCTGTCAAAAACAGAACAGTCCGTAAAGACGAATTTAAAGCTGGCACCAGACTTGCTCAAATGGAAAACTCAAAACTAATGAAACTTGCGTAATATCCGAGGATCACGCTCGTAAATTGGCAGATTTTTTTCGAATTTCTGGTACAGAGAACTGTGCCCGGATTCGTGATGGGCACAGCAATGCTGTTTCGCGCAGCGATCCTGAAATATAACATCAACTATAGCATAGAAACTTTACTTGAGCACAAAAAACATGATAAGGAGAGGTTGCTACAGTAGTAAACAACTCCCAAGACTCAACAAACAAAAATTGCTGTAGTAAAAACATGGGTTGTCTACCATAAGCGCTTTTCTTTAACTCAGCTAGGCGCATAAAGTGCAAATCAAGTATTATCGAGAGATGGAGCATCAACATTCTTACCAGAGGCTTTGAGCCTACTCTTCTTACTTTTTGGTTTAGGGAATACATGACCGCATCCTGGTGTAGAGGTAAAATTTAGAGTGCCCTTCCCCATATCTATGATTGCTCCCATGAGTTTCAACAGGGATCTTCCAAGCGTAATTTGTCCTGTCCCTACACATTCAATGACAAGATAATCAGTGGATACCGTTCTTCCAAGAAAGGTTGTGAAAACACCTTCAGCTATTCCCTTAGGAATTATAACAGAATTATCAGTAAGAGTTATTCCTTCTCCTCCTTCAGTAAGTTCCCAAAGTGGCAAAGATTCATAAATGCTTTTAGGCATAAGGCAGAACTCAGACATAATATCACAGCGGGCATAAAAAATTTCATCACAAATGGTAACTTTTATAGTAGGCACCCACATTGAAGGTTCAAAGCTTAGTGGAACATAATCATAAAATTCGCGAATATGGTTGTACCCTTCTTTTAAACAAGATATATTTGTTTCGAGAGTGTTCAATCTATTAAGAATGCTAGCAAGGGATAAATCAAAGTTACTAGCAGAGCTAGATGATGTGACTAATTTTTTTATGGCATTAAAAGCTTGATCTCCATCACAATGGAGGAAATCTCCTCCTACTACAGCATCTAAGGCGTATCTATAACGAAGAGTAAGACCAAAATAAAAGTTACTAAGAAGCAAACTTAGAGGCATTTTAGGTTCAGTTCTACTATAAGAATCAAAAATTCTAGACCAAGCTTTCTCAAAACTCTCCTCACCCCCTTGTTTAAAGGTAAAGATCGATTCCTCAGGTGATAGAGTAACAACTACAGGACTAGTCATGATAATAAAATAAATGCAAGTAACTAATTTTTTTTGTGTTTTGATATAGAGAGCAAGACAGTAAATAAGTAAAACTAGTAACTAATTTTTTTGTATTTTGATTTAGTGCAGCAAATAAAGTAGTAAATAAAATAAAGCAAGACAAAAACAAAGTAAAGAGATTGAGAAGTGGAGACTCCCCTGGCAGCGTGTCTTGATCTCCCCGGCAACGGCGCCAGAAAAAGAGCTTGATGGCGTGTAACTCACACGTCCGTTGGGAACCCCAAGAGGAAGGTATGATGCGCACAGTGGCAAGTTTTCCCTCAGAAAGAAACCAAGGTTTAATCGAACCAGGAGGAGCCAAGAAGCACGTTGAAGGTTGATGGTGGCGAAATGTGATGCGCCGCAACACCAGGGATTCCGTTACCAATGGAATCTGCAATAACAAAACCAAAGTACTTTGCCCTGTTCTAAATAAAGGAGGTTGTCAATCTCAATTCTGGCCACGAATAAAGGATTAAACGGGGACGAGTGGAAGATGATTGTTTGCAAGAAAACAATAAAACACAATTGCAGTAGATGGTATGCTATGTAAAGAATAGGACCGGGGTCCACAGCTCACTAGAGTGTGTCTCTCCCATAAGATAAAAGCATGTTGGTGAACAAATTACAGTCGGGCAATTGACAAATAGAGAAGGCATAACAATGCATATACATGATATGATAAATATAGTGAGATTTAATTGGGGCATTACGACAAAGTACATAGACCGCCATCCAACCGCATCTATGCCTAAAAAGTCCACCTTCAGGTTATCATCCGAACCCCATTCAGTATTAAGTTGCAAAGCAACATACAATTGCATTAAGTATGGTGCGTAATGTAATCGACAACTACATCCTTAGACATAGCATCAATGTTTTATCCCTAGTGGCAACAACACATCACAACCTTAGAACCTACTGTCACGATCCCAGGTGTCAATGAAGGCATGAACCCACTATCGAGCATAAATACTCCCTCTTGGAGTGATGACCCACAAGTATAGGGGATCGCAACAGTCTTCGAGGGAAATTATTGATTCGACACAAGGGAGGTAAAGAATACTTATAAGCCTTGAACAACTGAGTTGTCAATTCAGCTGCACTTGGAAAAGCACTAGTAACAGGTGATGTGAAAGCAGCAGTAATATGAGAACAATAGTAACAGTAACACCACAGCAGCAGTAGTAGTAATATGAGAGCAATGGTACCAGAAAATAGTTGACATGTAGAACGAGTATATAATGATGCGAGATGGACGGCGTTCCCCGCTATCTACACTAGTGGTAACTCTCCAATAACAAGTGTTGGGTGAACAAATTACAATGTTGGGCAATTGATAGGATTGATAAGGCATTAAGAAAGAACATCAATTCATTAATCATGTAGGCATGTTTTCCATATTTAGTCGTGCGTGCTCGCAATGAGAAACTTGCACAACATCTATTGTCCTACCAGCCGGTGGCAGCCTCAAGGGAATCTACTGGATATTAAGGTACTCCTTTTAATAGAGCACCGGAGCAAAGCATTAACACTCCGTGAAAACATGTGTCCCTCACATCACCGCCATCCCCTCCGGTTGTCCCGATTCTTCGGGGCCATTGGTTCCGGACAGTGACATGTGCATACAACTTGTAGATACAATCTAAGCAATAATTATAGAGCTCAAATCTAAGATCATGCCACTCGTGCACTAGCATTAAGCATAACAAGATTGCAGCAACAATAACTTCACAAACTTTATAGATAGACTAATCATAATGTATCATCCATCGGATCCCAACAAACACAACACCGATTACATCAGATGAATCTCAATCATGTAAGGCAGCTCATGAGATCATTGTATTGAAGTACATGGGGAAGAGAATACCAACTAGCTACAGCTAGAACCCGTAGTCCATGGGGGAACTACTCACGGAGCATGATGGAGACGGTGGCGCTGATGAGTATGGTCAAGACTTCCCCGTCCCGCAGGGTGCCGGGACAGACTTCGTCCCGAATTGAGTCATGGTGGCGGCGCCCTGGAGTCTTTCTCTCGGGAAAGCCTCGGTCTGCGGGTACTGTTTTTAGGTCTAAAGGAGCAATAGGCGAAGAGGCTGCTGTCGAGGGGCACCGTGGCGTCCCCATAGGCCGGCGCCGGCTCCGCCCGCGCGGCCCCATGGTCTCTGTGTTCGGGGCTTCCCTCTCCGTCTCCCCTCTTCCTGTTCGAGCCTCCCGGGAAAAATAAAGATCTTTGGCGTGATTTCGTCCAATTCCGAGAATAGCTGTCTTAACAGCCCTTCTCTCGGAACCAAAACAGCAAATAAACAGGAACGGCACTGTGGCATCTTGTTAATAGGTTAGTTCCGGAAACGCATAAAAACATCATAAAGTGCAAGCAAAACATGTAAGTATTGTCATAAAACAAGCATGGAGCATCAGAAATTATGGATACGTCGGACGTATCGGCATCCCCAAGCTTAGTTCGCTGTCCCGAGCAGGTAAACGATAACAAAGATAATTTCTGAAGTGACATGCTACTTACATAACCTTGATCATACTATTACAAAGCATATGAAATGAATGAAGTGACTCAAGGCAATGATCTATAGTTGCTAACAAGTAGATAACATATAGCAAAACTTTTCATGGATAGTACTTTCAAGACAAGCATCAAAAGTTTTGCACAAGAGTTAACTCGTAAAGCAATAAGTTCATAGTAAAGGCATCGAAGCAACACAAAGGAAGATATAAGTTTCAGGTTGCTTTCAACTTTCAACATGTATATCTCATGGATATTGTCAACATAGAGTAATATGATGAATGAAAATATGCAAGTATGTAAGAATCAATGCACAAAGTTGACACAAGTGTTTGCTTCAAGGTGGAAGGAATAGGTAACCGACTCAACATAAAAGTAAAAGAATGGCCCTTCTACGAGGGAAGCATCGATTGCTATATTTGTGCTAGGGCTTTGGTTTTGAAAACATATAGAGAGCATAAAGTAAAATTTTGAGAGGTGTTTGTTGTTATCAACGAATGGTAGTGGGCACTCTAACCCTCATGAACTGACTCAAAGAGCGGCTCCCATTTTATTTATTTTTGGGTGGCACTCCTTCCAACCTTTCTTTCACAAACCATGGCTAACCGAATCCTCGGGTGCCTGCCAACAATCACATACCATGAAGGAGTGCCTTTTTATTTAAGTTTTATTATGATGATGACACTCCCCCCAACCTTTGCTTACACAAGCCATGGCTAACCGAATCCTTCGGGTGCCGTCCAACAATCACAAACCATGGAGGAGTGTCTATTTAAGTTAATTAATTTGGGACTGGGAATCCCATTGCCAGCTCTTTTGCAAAATTATTGGATAAGCGGATGTGCCACTAGTCCATATGAGAGTCCGTCAAAAGTAAATGACAAGGTTGAAAGCTAAACACCACATACTTCTCATGAGCTATGAAACATTAACACAAATTGAGAAGCATTTTGAATTATTTAAAGGTAGCACTCAAGCAATTTACTTTGGAATGGCAGGAAATACCACATAGTAGGTAGGTATGGTGGACACAAATGGCATAGGTTTTGGCTCAAGGTTTTTGGATGCACGAGAAGTATTCCCTCTCAGTACAAGGTTTTAGGCTAGCAAGGTTGTTTGAAGCAAACACAAGTATGAACCGGTACAGCAAAACTTACATAAGAACATATTGCAAGCATTATAATACTCTACACATCTTCCTTGTTGCTCAAACACTTTTACCAGAAAATATCTAGACCTTAAGAGAGATCAATTATGCAAACCAATTTTAACAAGCTTTACGGTAGTTCTCCACTAATAGGTTTAAACTACATGCAAAAACTTATGATCTACTTGAGAGCTCAAAACAATTGCCAAGTATCAAATTATCCAAGACATATGAGGCATTTTCTTTTCCCAACCAAATAAAGATAAATATTGTAGCTTCCAACTTTTATTCATTGAACATTAAAAATAAAACGAAGAACAAGTGTTCATATGAAAAAGCGGAGCGTGTCTCTCCCAAACAAGGATTGCTAGGATCCATCTTTATTCAAACAAAAACAAAAGTAAAAACAAACAGACGCTCAAGTAAAGCACATAAGATGTGACCGAATAAAAATATAGTTTCAATAGAAGAAACCTGATAAGTTGATGAAGAAGGGGATGCCTTGGGCATCCCCAAGCTTAACGCTTGAGTCTTCTTGAAATATGCAGGGATGAACCACGGGGGCATCCCCAAGCTTAACTTTTCACTCTTCTTGATCATATATCATCCTCTTCTCTTGACCCTTGAAAACTTCCTTCACACCAAACTTCTCATAAACTTCATTAGAGGGTTAGTACTCAAAAAATTTGAATCCACCTTGGTCCTGTAGTGGCACATTGCAAGAACTCAATAAAACATTAGCTACAGCTCTCTATGTCTAGAAAAGCTCGCTTAAAGTCCACAAGAGACAATGCAAAAAAAACAGAGACAGAATCTGCCAAAACAGAACAGCCAGTAAAGACGAATTTTAATAAAATACTTCCGTTGCTCAAATCAGAAAACTCAAAACTAATGAAAGTTGCGTACATATCTGAGGAACACGCACGTAAATTGGCATATTTTTCTGATTTTTCTACAGAGAAAACAGCCCAGATTCGTGACAGATAGAAATCTGTTTCTGCGCAGAAATCCAAATCTAGCATCAACCTTCGATTAGAGGCTTCACTTGGTACAACAAAACACAAAACTAAGATAAGGAGAGGTTGCTACAGTAGTAAACAACTTCCAAGACACAAATATAAAACAAAGTACTGTAGCAAAATAACACATGGGTTATCTCCCAAGAAATTCTTTCTTTATAGCCATTAAGATGGGCTCAGCAGTTTTAATGATGCACTCGCAAGAAATAGTATTTGAAGCAAAAGAGAGCATCAAGAAGCAAATCCAAAACACATTTAAGTCTAACATGCTTCCTATGCAAAGGAATCTTGTAAATAAACAAGTTCATGAAAAGCAAAGTAACAAGCATAAGAAGATAAAACAGGTGTAGCTTCAAAATTTTAAGCACATAGAGAGGTGTTTTAGTACCATGCAAATTTCTACAACCATATTTTCCTCTCTCATAATAATTTTCAGTAGCTTCATGAACAAACTCAACAATATAACTATCACATGCAGCATACTTTCCATGATTTCCAAACACATAATTTTTATCAAGTTCAAGAATAGTGGAATTAAAACTTTCAAACTTACTTTTATTAATAATATAACAAGGTAGGTGATCAATCTCAATAGATATGGGACTCATAGAATAAAGTCAATAACTCTCCAATCCCATTTTCATTAGTAGTACAATTAATATTATCAAGTAACATAGGACCATCATCTAGAGCTTTATCATAAACATTTGCCAAGCAAAATTCTTTAGTACCATGCATTTCGACATTAGGCACAAACAAAGCATTATCATAAGATTTATCAAAGTAGCATGGATTATCATATATAACAGCAGCATAATTATTCTCACAAGTTTTACTCATAGGTAATATTTCAAGAGAATCCACAGGAACATAACATTCAACCTCTTTCGGTAAGCATGGAGGACAATCAAATAGTGTAAGAGATAAAGAGTTACTCTCATTAGAAGGTTGACATGGGTAGCTAATCCATTCTTCCTCCTTTTGTTCGTCGCTCTCCTCTTCTTTTTCATCCAATGAGCTTTCAGGTTCATCAATTTCCTCCTTTCATCTAATGAGCTTTCAGGTTCATCAATTTCTTCTTCCACTGGTTCCTGCAAATTGTGAGTGCATTCTTGTGCATTAATGCGTCTCTCTTTATAATCAAGGATATAAGGATTCCTACTGTAGCATTCTATGCAAGAATTAAGGATAGTAGAGACATAATCTTTAAGGTCCTTACAAATAGCACAAGTTTCATAATTCTCAACCATGAAGGATTCTATCTCGGAGGCTCCCATAAATAAGACAAATTGTTCTACCTCTTCGAACCCATAATGAATATAGCAATTCCGATTATAGTTCTTAATTAAAAATTCCTCACTAAAGCCACATTGAAATTTAAGATGTTTAGTATCATGTTGAGAGCAACAGTTTATATCATGGCGTCTAAGCAAGATTCTAGCCATTGTATTCAATTTTTCTATCATAGCACTCATTATTTTACCAGCTCTTGATTCTCTATAATTATTATAACATTCTATAAGCTCCAAGTAGGTTATTGGTTCTCCCATAACAGCAGTTTTTAATTTTTAGTTTTTTCAAATTTTTATGGATTTTCGGGTATATAGGGAAAATAAAACAAGACAAAAATAAACTAGACAAAAGTAAACTAAGCAAAGTAAAACTAGACAGAAATAAACTAAGCACAAATAAACTAGACAGAAATAAACTAGCAAGACAAAATAAGATAAAAGCAGAGAGAGAGGTAGAGTGTACTCCCCAGGTGAACTTATGAGTAGAGCTATGCCTCCCGGCAACGGCGCCAGAAAAGTCTTGATGACCCACAAGTATAGGGGATCGCAACATCTTCGAGGGAAGTAAAACCCAAATTTATTGATTCGACACAAGGGGAGGTGAAGAATACTTATAAGCCTTAACAACTGAGTTGTCAATTCAGCTGCACCTGGAAAACACTAGCAACAGGGGTGATGTGAAAGTAGCAGTGATATGAGAACAATAGTAACAGTAACACAGCAGCAGTAGTAGTAATATGAGAGCAATGGTACCAGAAAATAGTTGACATGTAGAACGAGTATATAATGATGCGAGATGGACCGGGGTTCCCACTATCTACACTAGTGGTAACTCTCCAATAACAAGTGTTGGGTGAACAAATTACAGTTGGGAAATTGATAGGATTGATAAGGCATTAAGAAAGAACATCAATTCATTAATCATGTAGGCATGTTTTCCATATTTAGTCGTACGTGCTCGCAATGAGAAACTTGCACAACATCTATTGTCCTACCAGCCGGTGGCAGCCGGGCCTCAAGGGAATCTACTGGATATTAAGGTACTCCTTTTAATAGAGCACCGGAGCAAAGCATTAACACTCCGTGAAAACATGTGTCCCTCACATCACCGCCATCCCCTCCGGTTGTCCCGATTTCTGTCACTTCGGGGCCTTTGGTTCCGAACAGTGACATGTGCATACAACTTGTAGATACAATCTAAGCAATAATTATAGAGCTCAAATCTAAGATCATGCCACTCGGGCCCTAGTGACAAGCATTAAGCATAACAAGATTGCAACAACAATAACTTCACAAACTTTATAGATAGACTAATCATAATGTATCATCCATCGGATCCCAACAAACACAACACCGATTACATCAGATGAATCTCAATCATGTAAGGCAGCTCATGAGATCATTGTATTGAAGTACATGGGAGAGAGAATACCAACTAGCTACAGCTAGAACCCGTAGTCCATGGGGGAACTACTCACGGAGCATGATGGAGGCGGTGGCGTTGATGGAGATGGCTTCCGGGGCACTTCCCTATCCCGGCAGGGTGCCGGGACAGAGACTTCTGTCCCCCGATTGAGTTTCGCGATGGTGGCGGCGCCTGGAGTCTTTCTGAGTTTCGCCGTGTACTGGTTTTAGGTCGAAAGGGGTTAAATGGCGAAGAGCGGCGTCGGAGGGGGCACCAGGGCGCCCTCCTTATGGCCGGCGCCAGGCTCCTGCCCGCGCTGCCCTATGGTCTGGAGCCCTGGGCCTCCTCTCCGTCTCCTTGGTGTCAGGAGCCTCCTGGGAAAATAAGATCTTTGGCGTTGATTTCACCCAATTCCGAGAATATTGCCCGAACAGCCTTTCGGAACCAAAAACAGCAGAAAACAGGAACCCACCGTGGCATCTTGTTAATAGGTTAGTTCCGGAAAACGCATAAAAACATCATAAAGTGCAACAAAACATGTAAGTATTGTCATAAAACAAGCATGGAACATTAAATTATGGATACGTTGGGGACGTATCATGGAGTTAAGAGCAAAACTTGGCAGAGCCTCTACTAATAACGGAGAGCATGCAAGATCATAAACAACACATAAACAATAGATTGATAATCACCATAACATAGTATTCTCTATCCATCGGATCCCGACAAAACACAACATATAGTATTACGATAGATGATCTTGATCATGTTAGGCAGCTCACAAGATCCAACAATGAAGCACAACAAGGAGAAGACGACCATCTAGCTACTGCTATGGACCCATGGTCCAGGTGAACTACTCACTCACTCACTCCGGAGGCGATCATGGCGATGAAGAGTCCTCCGGAGATGAATCCCCTCTCCGCCAGGGTGCCGGAGGCGATCTCCTGAATCCCCTGAGATGGGATTCGCGGCGGCGGCGTCTCGGGAAGGTTTTCCGTATCGTGGCTCTCGCACTGGGGTTTTCGCGACGGAGGCTTTAAGTAGGCGGAAGGGCAACGCCGGGGGCCACCAGGGCCCCACACCCTAGGTCGGGCGCGGGCCCGGGCCGCGCCGGCGCCCTATGGTGTCGCGCCTCGTGGCCCCACTTCCTTCCCCTTCGGTCTTCTGAAGCTTCGTGCAAAAATAGGACCGGCGAAGATTTCGTCCAATTCCGAGAATATTTCCTTACTAGGATTTCTGAAACCAAAAACAGTAAAACAGAACTGGCTCTTCGGCATCTTGGTAATAGGTTAGTTCCAGAAAATGCATAAATATGCCATATAATGTGCATAAAACATGTAGGTATCATCAATAAAGTAGCATGGAACATAAGAAATTATCGATACGTTGGAGACGTGTGATCTGCCCTAACATGATCAAGATCATCTATCTGTAATACTATATGTTGTGTTTGTCGGATCCGATGGATAGAGAATACTATGTTATGGTGATTATCAATCTATTGTTTATGTGTTGTTTATGATCTTGCATGCTCTCCGTTATTAGTAGAAGGCTCTCGCCAAGTTTTTGCTCTTAACTCCAAGAGGGAGTATTTATGCTCGATAGTGTTCATGCCTTCATTGACACTTGGGGACAGTAGGTTCTAAGGTTGTGATGTGTTGCCACTAGGGATAAAACATTGATTCTATGTCTAAGGATGTAGTTGTCGATTACATTACGACCCATACTTAATGCAATTGTCTCATTGCTTTGCAACTTAATACGAATGGGTTTCGGATGATAACCTGAAGGTGGACTTTTTAGGCATAGATGCAGTGGATGGCGGTCAATGTACTTTGTCGTAATGCCCGATTAAATCTCACTATATTTATCATATCATGTATATGCATTGTTATGCCCTTCTCTATTTGTCAATTGCCCAATTGTAATTTGTTCACCCAACATGCTTTTATCTTATGGGAGAGACACCTCTAGTGAACTGTGGACCCCGGTCCTATTCTTTACATAGCATACAATCTACTGCAATACATGTTTTATTGTTTTCTTGCAAACAATCATCTTCCACACAATACGTTTAATCCTTTGTTACAGTAAGCCAGAGATTGACAACCTCACTGTTTCGTTGGGGCAAGTGCTTTAGTGTGTTGTGCAGGTCCACATTGGCGCCGAATCCCGGGTGTTGCGCCATCACATTTCGCCACCATCAACCTTCAACGTTTCTTGGCTCCTCCTGGTTCGATTAAACCTGGTTTCTTTCTCGAGGGAAAACTATACTGTGCGCATCATACCTTCCTCTTGGGTTCCCAACGAACGTGTGAGTTACAGGGGGCCAACGGTAGGGAAAAAACTTGCAGCTAAGATTTCCGGAATGGGTTCAAGATTTCGCATCACATCTATTGTAGGTGGCAGAAGGCCACTTCATCCGCATGAATCTTCATATCTTGTATCACAGGTTGGCCATTTTATCAGGAATGAACTTCCTACCTTCCCATTGTGGAAGCAGCACGTTGACACCCCTTCACAGTTCGAGAGTTTAGTGCATAATTTACACGTAAGTCATGCTTCTCCTGGTAATGATAAATTATTCCACATTGATCTGTCCCATTTCTTGTAGCTTACTGTTGTTTCTATGCTATATAACTCACCAATCATTCCACCGTTGTGAGCAGTTAAGGTTTGAATTCGATGAGGATAATGAGGATGTAAAGTTTGTCATCGCTTCCATATTCAAAGAATTGTTGCGCCAGCACCGCTATAAGCTTAAGGCGACATACTTCACTGGCCAGATTACTGCCAATGTTCGAACAAAGTCTCCTGCACCCTGTATGACTGACGAGCAGTGGGGAGATCTTGTCAAGCATTGGTCTGATCCAAAGAATGTGGTATGGCTTATGAGGACCGTGAAACCAGATTAAATTCCGAATACTTATTTTGCGCCAGTGTCTCACTAGTCTCCTTTTGCAGACGTTGTCTAAAAGGAACCAGGCTAACCGCTTGAAACAACGTTTACCAAGCCGTACAGGATCTCGTCACTTGGTTGGGCATCTCTGGCAAAAAGTAATGCCCCGCTGGTCTGTACTGCTACATATGTTACTCGTAAATTGTGTAGAACTCCGTGTGCATGTTATATTTCCATCCTCCATTTCAACCACGTTATTTGATCTCCATATGATTGTACAAAAATGCAGAAAGTAGATCATGCAAACAACATGCAACCAGACAAAGAGATGACTCTGGCAGAGCAGTTCGAGGCATGCCAGAAGAACAAACATAATGTGATAGGAGAACTTGCAGAAAGTGTTATTGTAAGTCTTCTTTATGATTTAAATTTTTTAACTACACACTTGCCAATTTGTAGGAGCAATATGTCAATATGATCTTGTAGGCGTTTTTGTGAAAATGCATTTGATGTGTAATCAGGCATACCAACTTGTAGGATTAGAAGTAGTTCATACACATTAAATCTACCGTCTGCATGTTTCTCTGTAATAACTTTTATTTTTACACGACTCAAAACTTTTCAGGCAAATATGAAATTGGAGATGGCAAAACCCGGGAAAGATGGTATGGAAAAAACTCTAGAAGAATGTATGGAGACATTTACCATGGTACTTAAAAATAAAGATATCACCAAAAACACTTTCCTGCGAAATGCTGGGTTTTTGCAGTCCAAGTCCAAGTCCAAGTCCAAGTCTTTCTCTGCACAAGTTCTGGAGGAACAAATCCAAATAGAACGAGCTGCAGCAGATGTGTTAAGAAACCAAGTTGACATGTTGAGATCGAGATCAGAAGCATGTGATGCCCTACTGCAGGAGGCCAATCAAGTTTGTTATAATCTCTCAAAGACTAATAAAATGCCATAGATAATTGGAGATGAAAACACTGACATTGACATGTGAGTACCTTGGTATTGTGAAATGTTTACTGAGACTGAGGCACTGTTCCTATTTTGTTGGTGGATGCATTTATCTACGGCTGGGATCAACTTGGTAGTTGTTCCTGTGGATGTTTTAGAAATTGGTTGCCTAGCCTTTTCAATCCGTTCGAACTTAAATGGTATTAGAGCCAAGGTCTCGAGTTTGAATTGTTGACGGTGTGGTTCAATTCATCCTTAAATTGTTGGTGCCCCATTGGCCCTTGTAAAGCTTCATGTGCCTACCTCCGAATCCAGTGTTGAATTTCTCTTGTCACACACGAGGATGGCTGTTAATGTGTGTATAAGTGGGTTGCATAGCCCCTTTTATATAAGGTTGCAAGTTTCCTTATTGTGTTGTGCCTTTGGGATTCAGCCTGCACTTCTGACTTTTGGTTGCGTTGGCTACTGCATAAGTTTAATATAGTTCCATGTGGTTTTTGTTGAGTTCTATAATAAGTGGATTGCCTAGCCCTTTCCATCATTTCGGACCTGTGGTGTGCTATTCTGTTTTCCACGTATTAGACCTCCTCTTCTTAACAAGACTCCATGAGTAGGAGGCACTATGATTTTTTTTGCGCATGAAATTACTCAATTAGATAGCTTAATCCCATTTGTTGACTCTCTGTTGATCAGCCACTTGAGGGTAAAACTGAGTATATTGCACTAGCCAGTATTAGTACTCGAGGGGAAAACTGAGTGCAGATATTTTTCCAGTGTAAGGCTAACTGAGTACACGTAACGGTGCAGACGTGCAGTACCACGGACGCGTGTCGCGGTGCACAGCGGTTAGGCGGTGCGCGTGTTGAGACCAAACGTCTAGCTTTTTTGAGAAACTGCCGAGACCAACCGTCACGTTGCCAGAGCCCCCTCTCTCCCTCCCTCTGCACACAGTCTCATTCTCACTCACGCACGCAACCACGCCTCTCACGTCCCATCAACTTCTCCAAATCGAAGGAAAAAACACCAACCGCCCACGCGCGCTCCCTGCCGGCGATGGACAAGAAGAATGCGCCGGCGGCCGTCGCCTCCGTGAACTGGGCCTCTCTCTCGGCTGATGGACCACTTCACAAGATCGGCGAATGCTTACTGGCGAACGAGCAGTACGCTGACACCTACTCTGCTATGAGGCAAGTCTGTAGAAATTGGCGCTCAGGTTTACCTGAGCCCGACGTGCACCTGCACGAATGGATCATGCTAGACCACGGCCTTCCACGCGCTGCTGATTTCACCTTCCTCCACCTCCGCACATCCCGCTACGTCACCATCGATCTAACGGAAGTTCATGCAAGGTTCAAATTCCTCCATATCTATAGAGTTAATCTATTTTTATTTTCAATCGTAAACATCTTAGTGCTGAATGTTATCTTCATCAATATATTTTAGATACTACTTTGTCGGCTTTTGCCGTGGCGTCATCGTGCTTGCCCAGAAGAACCAGCCGCACAAGATACGGCTTCTGAACCCACTCACAAAGACATTGAATACTATGTTTGAGGCGCATATGCCAAACGTTATTCTGAAGTCAGTCGCTGTGATGAAGTCCCCGACTATGGTCTTCGTTTCCAAAGATTACCCGGCGGAAATTGCTTGGGTCGATGAGAGCACTCCAACTAAGGGTATAGATGAAGATTGGGGAGAAGGAAGATTTTCGATCGAGCACCATTGTCTGCGTTGCATTACCCCGTTCAATGGTGAATTGTATGCAATAGCTGTGAACAATTTTGAGTTCGGAAAATTAGTGTGCACCAACAATGTCCAGTTGGAGCAGCGTGCGAGCACTGTCAAAATGGATACACTATTTTCATTTCCAGAACTTGGAAATAACAAGTTCTACCTTGTGAAGTCGGATGGTGCTCTGCTGCTTGTGTTGTTGGACAACAAGCATTTGGAGGAAGGTCAACCATTGGTGTACCGTGTGGACACTGAGAGCCGCTCTCTCCATGCCGTCAATAACATTGGCAGTCGTGCCTTCTTCGTCCATTATATCCGGTGTATCTCCGTCGACACCAGAGTGCACCCGACACTTCGACCTGGCTGCATCTACTACACAGATTTTGGTTATATCAGAGAGTACTTTGATGATATAAAGGCCTGGGATGAGTGGCCAATACATGTGAATAGATTAGGAAACTACGGTATGAGAAATGAACAAAGGCCATACCGTTTGGAGGATGTATTGGCTGCACACTGCAGACGGAAGGAGTTCAATGAAAATTTCCTTCAATGGAGTGACGAAGAAATATATGCTGAATGAAGAACATATTCGTTCATCCTGGGGTATCCTAATCTTCATGTTGGCCATACATTGTGTCTTGTATTATTTTCAGATTAGTTTGTCGTGAACATTAACATTGTTATTGGCTGCTTTTGGCTCTTGTATGCAGTTTATGTAGTATTATACTTAGTTTTCTGGATTTATTATGCTGCTGTGAATTTATCCTATACTAGCTTCTAGATTTGACTGATTTTGTTTGTAATGATGATGGCTTGATGTGGCTGCTGGCCTTAACTGCCGAAGCAGAGCAATTAGTACTTAACCAGGTGTACCGTCTTTATATTAGTATTATATTATATTACTTGACCATAGCCATATTCAAAATCAAATCTCAGTCGGGCGGCAAAATCTCCCGCCAATCTAGAAATATTTCAGACGTGTTTTTGAATGGGATAAGAAGATAGAACACGATGATAGTAACCGATATTCAAGGTGATGATGATTTGATTTTGCACTCGGCCTTGAACAGAGGTACTAGTACGGTCTCACAATTTTTTATCATTATACTTGGACCTTAGCCAAATTCAAAATCTCATAGCGGCAAAACTTCCCGCCCACAAAATACAAAAAATTCACACGCTTTCAAATTCCCATTCTACCCTTGTGGAGATGACAGCAAAGTCGGTTGGTGGGGGGTCATTTTTTGGATCACCACCTCCCTAGCCCCGGAAACCCTCCCAAAAAAATTCATTTCCCTCAGACCACCCACCGGAACTTCCCAAGTCCCTCTCTCTACCACCTCCACGACCACCGCACCGGAACATCCCCGCCGGACTTCCCTGGCCTACCCGAGCCCTCGCGATCCTCGTCATCCGGCTGCCTGCCGGAGCCGCTTCATCGACGTCGTCATCAACCGGACCGGATCATCCCCGCCGAACCTCGAAACCATATGCTCATCCAGCAGTCTACCGCAGTCGCTTCAGCTGCGGTATCGTCCACCGCACCGCTGTGCATGAACCGGATCTGCTTCACCGGCGCCGTGCATGATCTAAACTCTTCTACTGTCGCTTTTCTATTGCTTGCCTGCAAGTTCTTGTTTAATCTTGGGGGAACCTGTTTGTGCTAACGACGCGCCGTTACGTCTTTGCAGATTAGATGAGTAACCATGAAGTTTAATGGCCGTCTCTCCAACCCCAAGGAGCACATGTAGTGTACTTCATCACCGGATCTATCAACCCCAGGAAGATCTGCTGTGATTCCCACAGAGTGCTTCTCCTAATGTAAGTCCCTTGTTTTAGCGCCATGTTCTGGGTTCAGATGCTTGTTTGTCTGAAGCTCTTTTAGTTCATTCCTAGTTATGACCGTAACACCTTGCTATTTTCTAGTTCATTGCTAACTTTAAGCGATTGAACATTTTGGTTTGCATTCCCTGCTCTGTAGATGTAGCCATCATAACTTCTATCTTGCTCATTCGTTGTTCATGCCAATCTTGTTCTCCCTGAACATGTTGGTTGCTGATACGTCTCCAACGTATCGATAATTTCTTATGTTCCATGCTACTTTATTGATGATACCTACATGTTTTATGCACACTTTATGTCATATTCGTGCATTTTTTTGGAACTAACCTATTAACAAGATGCCGAAGTGCCAGTTCCTGTTTCTGCTGTTTTTGGTTTCAGAAATCCTAGTAACGAAATATTCTCGAATTGGACGAAATCAACGCCTAGGTTCATTTTGCCCTAAGCATCTGAACACCCGAGAGTCGCGAGGCCCTGTGGGCCCCAGATGATAGGGTGGCGCGGCCAGGGCCTGGGCCGCGCCCCCCTATGGTGTCGCCGCCCCCCGACGCTGCCCTTTCGCCTATATAAAGCCCCATCGAAACCCCGACGAAGAAGCCACGGTACGCGAAACCTTCCGAGCCGCCGCCATCGCGGGCCAAGATCCGGGGACAGAGTCTCTGTTCCGGCACCTTGCCGGACGGGGAAGTGCCCTCGAAGGCTTCTCCATCGACACCGCTGCCATCTCCACCGCCATCTTCATCACCGCTGCTGCTCCCATGAAGAGGGAGTAGTTCTCCATTGAGGCTCGGGGCTGTACCGGTAGCTATGTGGTTCATCTCTCCCATGTACCTCAATACAATAATCTCATGAGCTGCTTTACATGATTGAGATTCATATGAGTTTGTATCACAATTTATCTATGTGCTACTCTAGCAATGTTATTAAAGTAGTTTTATTCCTCCCCGCACGTGTAAAGGTGACAGTGTGTGCACCGTGTTAGTACTTGGTTTATGCTATGATCATGATCTCTTGTAGATTGCGAAGTTAACTATTGCTATGATAATATTGATGTGATCTATTCCTCCTACATATGCATGAAGGTGACAGTGTGCATGCTATGTTAGTACTTGGGTCTGTTGATCTATCTTACACTACAAGGTTACTAAAATATGAACAGTAATTGTGGAGCTTGTTAACTCCGGCATTGAGGGTTCGTGTAATCCTACGCAATGTGTTCATCATCCAACAAAAGTGTAGAGTATGCATTTATCTATTCTGTTATGTGATCAATGTTGAGAGTATCCACTAGTGAAAGTGTAATCCCTAGGCCTTGTTCCTAAATACTGCTATCACTGCTTGTTACTGTTTATCGTTACTACCGCATGTTTACTTCTGCAATATTACTACCATCAATCGCACGCCAGCGAGCTATTTTCTGGCGCCGTACTACTGCTCATATTCATTCATACCAATTGTATTTCACTATCTCTTTGCCGAACTAGTACACCTATTTGGTGTGTTGGGGACACAAGAGACTTCTTGCTTTGTGGTTGCAGGGTTGCATGAGAGGGATATCTTTGACCTCTTCCTCCCTGAGTTCGATAAACCTTGGGTAATCCACTTAAGGGAAACTTGCTGCTGTTCTACAAACCTCTGCTCTTGAGGCCCAACACTGTCTACAAGAATAGAAGCACCGTAGACATCAAGCACTTTTCTCCTGCGCCGGGGAGGAAAGGTAAAAGGCACTCATACTCCGGTTCCAGGTAACAGTACTTTTCTGGCGCCATTGTGTGTGTGCTCGAAGCTATTTCCTTTAGACTCTGCAATTGCGACATTTGGTTTCTTGTTTACACTAGTTAGGCATAATGGACAACAATGAGCTTCTTATTTTATTTCCTGATTTAAGACATGGATGGTTTGATGCGAAAATTAAAAAACCCATGGAACATATTAATATGAATGCTTTGAACACTATTGTTGCTAATGCTATGGAAAATTCTAAGCTTGGGGAAGCTGGCTTTGATGAGCATGATATTTTTAGTCCCCCAAGCATTGAGGAGAAAATTTACTTTGATGATACTATGCCTCCTATATTTGATGATGAGAATAATAATGATAGCTACTCTGTTGAATTTGCTCCCACTACAACTAATAAAATTGATTATGCTTATGTTGGGAGTAGTAATTATTTTATGCATGAGACTCATGATAAGAATGCTTTATGTGATAGTTATATTTTTGCTCATGTTGCTACTGAAATTTATTATGAGAGAGGAAAATATGGTTGTAAAAATTTTCATGTTACTAAAACACCTCTCTATGTGCTGAAATTTTTGAAGCTACACTTGTTTTATCTTCCTATGCTTGTTATTTTGCTCTTCATGAACTTGTTTATTTACAAGATTCCTATGCATAGGAAGCATGTTAGACTTAAATGTGTTTTGAATTTGCCTCTTGATGCTCTCTTTTGCTTCAACTTCTATTTCTTGCGAGTGCATCATTAAAACTGAGCCCATCTTAATGGCTATAAAGAAAGAACTTCTTGGGAGATAACCATACCGTAGATGCACACGTCCGTTGGGAACCCCAAGTGGAAGGTATGATGCGTATAGAAGCAAGTTTCCCTCAGTATGAAACCAAGGTTTAATCGAACCAAGGAGCCAAGAAGCACGTTGAAGGTTGATGGTCGCGAAATGTGATGCGGCGCAACACCAGGGATTCCCGCGCCAACGTGGAATCTGCACAACAAAACCAAAGTACTTTGCCCCAACGAAACAGTGGAGGTTGTCAATCTCACCGGCTTGTTGTAACAAAGGATTAAACGTATCGAGTGGAAGATGTTTGCAAAGAAAACAATAAACACAATTGCAGTAGATTGTATGCTATGTAAAGAATAGGACCGGGGTCCACAGTTCACTAGAGGTGTCTCTCCCATAAGATAAAAGCATGTTGGGTGAACAAATTACAGTCGGCAATTGACAAATAGAGAAAGGCATAACAATGCATATACATGATATGATAAATATAGTGAGATTTAATTGGGCATTACGACAAAGTACATAGACCGCCATCCAACTGCATCTATGCCTAAAAAGTCCACCTTCAGGTTATCATCCGAACCCCTCAGTATTAAGTTGCAAAGCAACAGACAATTGCATTAAGTATGGTGCGTAATGTAATCGACAACTACATCCTTAGACATAGAATCAATGTTTTATCCCTAGTGGCAACAACACATCCACAACCTTAGAACTTTCTGTCACTGTCCCAGATTCAATGGAGGCATGAACCCACTATCGAGCATAAATACTCCCTCTTGGAGTTAAGAGTAAAAACTTGGCCAGAGCCTCTACTAATAACGGAGAGCATGCAAGATCATAAACAACACATAAACAATAGATTGATAATCACCATAATCATAGTACTCTCTATCCATCGGATCCCGACAAACACAACATATAGAATTACGGATAGATGATCTTGATCATGTTAGGCAGCTCACAAGATCCAACAATGAAGCACAACAAGGAGAAGACGACCATCTAGCTACTGCTATGGACCCATGGTCCAGGGGTGAACTACTCACTCATCACTCCGGAGGCGACCATGGCGGTGTAGAGTCCTCCGGGAGATGAATCCCCTCTCCGGCAGGGTGCCGGAGGCGATCTCCTGAATCCCCGAGATGGGATTCGCGGCGGCGGCGTCTCTGGAAGGTTTTCCGTATCGTGGCTCTCGGTACTGGGACGGAGGCTTTAAGTAGGCGGAAGGTCAACGCGGGGGCCACACGAGGTGCCCGGGGGTAGGCCGCGCGGGCCGGGCCGCGCCGCCCTGTCCCCGGCTGCCTCGTGGCCCCACTGTTATCTCTTCGGTCTTCTGGAGCTTCGTGCAAAAATAGGACCCTGGGCGAAAGTTGTCCAATTCCGAGAATATTTCCTTACTAGGATTTCTGAAACCAAAAACAGAAAACAAGAATCGGCCTTTCGGCATCTTGTTAATAGGTTAGTTCCGAAAATGCATAAATATGACATATAATGTGCATAAAACATGTAGCTATCATCAATAAAGTAGCATGGAACATAAGAAATTATCGATACGTTGGAGACGTATCAGCATCCCCAAGCTTAGTTCGCTCGTCCCGAGGAGGTAAAACGATAACAAAGATAATTTCTGAAGTGACATGCCATCATAATCTTGATCATACTATTTGTAAACATATGTAATGAATGCAGCGATCAAAACAAAAGTAATGACATGAGTAAACAAATGAATCATATGACAAAGACTTTTCATGAATAGTACTTCAAGACAAGCATCAATAAGTCTTGCATAAGAGTTAACTCATAAAGCAATAAATCAAAGTAAAGGTGTTGAAGCAACACAAAGGAAGATTAAGTTTCAGCGGTTGCTTTCAACTTATAACATGTATATCTCATGGATATTGTCAACATAAAGTAATATAATAAGTGCAATATGCAAGTATGTAGGAATCAATGCACAGTTCACACAAGTGTTTGCTTCTTAAGGTGGAAGGAGATAGGTAAACTGACTCAACAATAAAAGTAAAAGAAAGGTCCTTCAAAGAGGAAAGCATCGATTGCTGTATTTGTGCTAGAGCTTTTATTTTGAAAACATGAAACAATTTTGTCAACGGTAGTAATAAAGCATATGAGTTATGTAAATTATATCTTATAAGTTGCAAGCCTCATGCATAGTATACTAATAGTGCCCGCACCTCGTCCTACTTAGCTTGGACTACCGGATTTTTGCATGCCATGTTTCAACCAAGTGTCACAAAGGGGTACCTCCATGCCGCTTGTACAAAGGTCTAAGGAGAATGCTCGCATTTTGGATTTCTCGCTTTTGATTATTCTCAACTTAGACATCCATACCGGGACAACATGGACAACAGATAATGGACTCCTCTTAAATGCATAAGCATGTAGCAATGATTATTATTCTCATATGAGATTGAGGATATATGTCCAACCGAAACTTCCACCATGATTCATGGCTTTAGTTAGCGGCCCAATGTTCTTCTCTAACAATTTTGCATGCTCCAACCACTAAAATGATAGATCCTTCAGACAAGACGGACATGCATAACAACTCACATGATATTCAACAATAGTTGATGGCGTTCCCCAGAAGGTTATCGCACAACAAGCAACTTAATAAAATATAAAGTGCATAAGTACATATTCAATACTACGATAGTTTTTAAGGCTATTTTGTCCCATGAGCTATATATTGCAAAGGTGAATGATGGAATTTTAAAGGTAGCACTCAAGCAATTTACTTTGGAATGGCGGAGAAATACCATGTAGTAGGTAGGTATGGTGGACACAAATGGCATAGTAGTTGGCTCAAGGATTTTGGATGCATGAGAAGTATTCCCTCTCGATACAAGGTTTAGGCTAGCAAGGTTATTTGAAGCAAACTCAAGGATGAACAAGTGCAGCAAAACTCACATAAAAGACATATTGTAAACATTATAAGACTCTACACTGTCTTCCTTGTTGTTCAAAACTCAATACTAGATATTATCTAGACCTTAGAGAACCAAATATGCAAATCAAATTTTAGCAAGCTCTATGTATTTCTTCATTAATGGGTGCAAAGCATATGATGCAAGAGCTTAAACATGAGCACAACAATTGCAAAGTATCACATTATCCAAGACATTTTAGAATTACTACATGTAGCATTTTTCAATTCCAACCATATAACAATTTAACGAAGAAGAAACTTCGCCTTGAACATTATGAGTAAAGCCTAAGGACACATGTGTCCATATGCAACAGCGGAGCGTGTCTCTCTCCCACAAAGTGAATGCTAGGATCCATTTTATTCAAACAAAAAACAAAAACAAAAACAAACCGACGCTCCAAGTAAAGAACACAAGATGTGATTGAATAAAAATATAGTTTCAGGGGAGGAACCTGATGATGTTGTCGATGAAGAAGGGGATGCCTTGGGCATCCCCAAGCTTAGACGCTTGAGTCTTCTTAAAATATGCAGGGATGAACCACGGGGTCCCCAAGCTTAGAGCTTTCACTCCTCTTGATCATAGTATATCATTCTCCTCTCTTGACCCTTGAAAACTTCCTTCACACCAAACTTCAAGCAAACTCATTAGAGGGTTAGTGCACAATTAATAATTCACACATTCAGAGGTGACACAATCATTATTTTCACTTCTGGACATTGCATAATGCTACTGGACATTAATGGATCAAAGAAATAAATCCAACATAGCAAAAGAGGCAATGCGAAATAAAAGGCAGAATCTGTCAAAAACAGAACAGTCCGTAAAGACGAATTTAAAGCTGGCACCAGACTTGCTCAAATGGAAAAACTCAAAACTAATGAAAGTTGCGTACATATCTGAGGATCACGCTCGTAAATTGGCAGATTTTTTCGAATTTTCTACAGAGAACTGTGCCCAGATTCGTGACAGACAGCAATGCTGTTTCTGCGCAGCGAGCCATCCCAAATATAACATCAACTTTGACATAGAAACTTTACTTAGCACAAAAACATGATAAGGAGAGGTTGCTACAGTAGTAAACAACTTCCAAGACTCAAAAAAACAAAATTGCTGTAGGTAAAACATGGGTTGTCTCCCATAAGCGCTTTTCTTTAACGCCTTTCAGCTAGGCGCAGAAAGTGCAAATCAAGTAACATCGAGAGTAGAAGCATCAACATCATAACTTGTTCTAATAATAGAATCAAAAGGCAACTTCATTCTCTTTCTAGGGAAGTGTTCCATACCTTTCTTGAGAGGAAATTGATATTTAATATTACCTTCCCTCATATCAATAACAGCACCAACAGTTCGAAGAAAAGGTCTTCCCAACACAATTGGACAAGATGCATTGCATTCGATATCCAAGACAACAAAATCAACGGGGACAAGGTTATTGTTAACCGTAATATGCACATTATCAATCCTCCCCAATGGTTTCTTTTTAACATTATCGGCAAGATTAACATCCAAATAACAATTCTTCAATGGTGGCAAGTCAAGCATATCATAAATCTTTTTAGGCATAACAGAAATACTTGCACCAAGATCACATAAAGCATTACATTCAAAGTCATTGAATTTCATTTTAATGATGGGCTCCCAACCATCTTCTAACTTTCTAGGAATAGAAGTTTCAAGTTTTAGTTTCTCTTCTCTAGCTTTTATGAGAGCATTTGTAATATGTTTGGTAAAGGCTAAATTTATAGCACTAGCATTAGGACTTTTAGCAAATTTTTGTAAGAACTTTATAACTTCAGAGATGTGGCAATCATCAAAATCTAAATCATTATGAGCTACAGCAATGGGATCATTGTTCCCAAGGTTGGAAAAAATTTCAGCAGTTTTATCACAAGGTTTCAGCAGTTTTAGCAATTTCAGGCAGTTTTGTACGCTTTGCACTAGGAGTAGAAACATTGCCAACACCAATTATTTTACCATTGATAGAAGGAGGTGCAGCAACATGTGAAGAATTAGCATTACAAGTGGTGGTAATAGTCCAAACTTTAGCTACATTATTCTCTTTAGCTAGTTTTTCATTTTCTTCTCTATCCCACCTAGCACGCAATTCAGCCATTAATCTTATATTCTCATTAATTCTAACTTGGATGGCATTTGCTGTAGTAGTAATCTTATTATCAATATCATTATTAGGCATAACTTTCAATTTTAGAAGATTAACATCAGAGGCAAGCCTATCAACTCTAGAAGCAATAGTATCAATTTTATCAAGCTTTTCCTCAACAGATTTGTTAAAAGCAGTTTGTGTACTAATAAATTCTTTAAGCATAGCTTCAAGACCAGGGGGTACACTCCTATTATTATTGTAAGAATTCCCATAAGAATTACCATAACCATTACCATTAGCAGAAGGATATGGCCTATAGTTATTACCAGAGTTGTTCCTATAAGCATTGTTGTTGAAATTATTATTTTTAATGAAATTCACATCAACATTTTCTTCTTGAGCAACCAATGAAGCTAAAGGAACATTATTTGGATCAACATTAGATCTACCATTCACAAGCATAGACATAATCACATCAATCTTATCACTCAAGGAAGAGGTTTCTTCAACAGAATTTACCTTCTTACCTTGTGGAGCTCTTTCCGTGTGCCATTCAGAGTAATTTATCATCATATCATCAAGAAGTTTTGTAGCCGCCCCTAATGTGATGGACATAAAGGTACCTCCAGCAGCTGAATCCAATAAATTGCCGAAGAAAAATTTAGTCCGCATAGAAGGTTTGGATGATCATCCAAGTAGTTCCCATGGGTTGGGCAATTCTTTACCAAAGTTTTCATTCTCTCCCATGCTTGAGCAACATGTTCAGTATCTAATTGCTTAAAATTCATTATGCTACTTCTCAAAGATATAATTTTAGCGGGAGGATAATATCTACCAATAAAAGCATCCTTGCATTTAGTCCATGAATCAATACTATTCTTAGGCAAAGATAGCAACCAATCTTTAGCTCTTCCTCTTAATGAGAAAGGAAACACTTTCAATTTAATAATATCACCATCTACATCTTTATACTTTTGCATTTCACAAAGTTCAACAAAATTATTGAGATGGGCAGCAGCATCATCAGAACTAACACCAGAAAATTGATCTCTCATAACAAGATTTAATAAAGCAGGTTTAATTTCAAAGAATTCTGCTGTAGTAGCAGGTGGAGCAATAGGTGTGCATAGGAAATCATTATTATTTGCATTTGTGAAGTCACACAACTTAGTATTTTCAGGGTATTCATTTTAGCAACGGTAAATAAAACAAACTAGATAAAGTAAATGCAAGTAACTAATTTTTTTGTGTTTTTGATATAGAGAGCAAGACAATAAATAAAGTAAAACTAGCAACTAATTTTTTTGTGTTTTGTTTAGGTGCAGCAAACAAAGTAGTAAATAAAATAAAGCAAGACAAAAACAAAGTAAAGAGATTGAGAAGTGGAGACTCCTCTTGCAGCGTGTCTTGATCTCGGCAACGGCGCCAGAAATTTAGCTTGATACGCGTAGATGCACACGTCCGTTGGGAACCCCAAGTGGAAGGTATGATGCGTATAGAAGCAAGTTTCCCTCAGTATGAAACCAAGGTTTAATCGAACCAGTAGGAGCCAAGAAGCACGTTGAAGGTTGATGGTGGCGAAATGTGATGCGGCGCAACACCAGGGATTCCGGCGCCAACGTGGAATCTGCACAACCAAAGTACTTTGCCCCAACGAAACAGTGAGGTTGTCAATCTCACCGGCTTGCTGTAACAAGGATTAAACGTATCGAGTGGAAGATGTTTGCAAAGAAAACAGTAAACACAATTGCAGTAGATTGTATGCTATGTAAAGAATAGGACCGGGGTCCACAGTTCACTAGAGGTGTCTCTCCCATAAGATAAAAGCATGTTGGGTGAACAAATTACAGTCGGACAATTGACAAATAGAGAAAGGCATAACAATGCATATACATGATATGATAAATATAGTGAGATTTAATTGGGCATTACGACAAAGTACATAGACCGCCATCCAACTGCATCTATGCCTAAAAAGTCCACCTTCAGGTTATCATCCGAACCCCCTCCAGTATTAAGTTGCAAAGCAACAGACAATTGCATTAAGTATGGTGCGTAATGTAATCGACAACTACATCCTTAGACATAGAATCAATGTTTTATCCCTAGTGGCAACAGCACATCCACAACCTTAGAACTTTCTGTCACTGTCCCAGATTCAATGGAGGCATGAACCCACTATCGAGCATAAATACTCCCTCTTGGAGTTAAGAGTAAAAACTTGGCCAGAGCCTCTACTAATAACGGAGAGCATGCAAGATCATAAACAACACATAAACAATAGATTGATAATCACCATAATCATAGTACTCTCTATCCATCGGATCCCGACAAACACAACATATAGAATTACAGATAGATGATCTTGATCATGTTAGGCAGCTCACAAGATCCAACAATGAAGCACAACAAGGAGAAGACGACCATCTAGCTACTGCTATGGACCCATGGTCTAGGGGTGAACTACTCACTCATCACTCGGGAGGCGACCATGGCGGTGTAGAGTCCTCCAGAGATGAATCCCCTCTCCGGCAGGGTGCCGGAGGCGATCTCCCGAATCCCCCGAGATGGGATTGCGCGGCGGCGCGTCTCGGAAGGTTTTCCGTATCGTGGCTCGACTGGGGTTTCGCGACGAGGCTTTAAGTAGGCGGAAGGTCAACGCGGGGGCCACACGAGGTGCCCAGGGGTAGGGCCGCGCGCCAGGGCCTGGCCGCGCCGCCCTGTCCCCCGCTGCCTCGTGGCCCCACTTCGTTATCTCTTCGGTCTTCCGGAAGCTTCGTGCAAAAATAGGACCCCGGCGAAAGTTTCGTCCAATTCCGAGAATATTTCCTTACTAGGATTTCTGAAACCAAAACAGCAGAAAACAGCAACTGGCTCTTCGGCATCTTGTTAATAGGTTAGTTCCAGAAAATGCATAAATATGACATATAATGTGCATAAAACATGTAGGTATCATCAATAAAGTAGCATGGAACATAAGAAATTATCGATACGTTGGAGAGATAACCCATGTGTTTTTTTACTACAGTACTTTGTTTTATATTTGTGTCTTGGAAGTTGTTTACTACTGTAGCAACCTCTCCTTATCATGTTTTTGTGCCAAGTAAAGTTTCTATGTTAAAGTTGATGTTATATTTGGGATCGCTGCGCAGAAACAGCATTGCTATCTGTCACGAATCTGGGCACAGGCCTCTGTAGAAAATTCGAAAAAATCTGCCAATTTACGAGCGTGATCCTCAGATATGTACGCAACTTTCATTAGTTCTGAGTTTTTCCATTTGAGCAAGTCTGGTGCCATCTTAAAATTCGTCTTTACGGACTGTTCTGTTTTTGACAGATTCTGCCTTTTATTTCGCATTGCCGCTTTTGCTTTGTTGAATGGGTTTCTTTGTTCCATTAACTTTCAGAAGTTTTGTGCAATGTCCAGAAGTGATAAGAATGATTGTGTCACCTCTGAACATATGAATTTTTGATTATGCACTAACCCTCTAATGAGTTTGCTTGAAGTTTGGTGTGAAGGAAGTTTTCAAGGGTCAAGAGAGGAGGATGATATACTACGATCAAGAAGAGTGAAAAGTCTAAGCTTGGGGATGCCCCGGTGGTTCATCCCTGCATATTTCAAGAAGACTCTAAGCTTGGGGATGCCCAAGGCATCCCCTTCTTCATCGACAAAGTATCAGGTTCCTTCTCTTGAAACTATATTTTTATTCTGTCACATCTTATATACTTTACTTGGAGCGTCTGTATGTTTTTGTTTTTGTTTTTGTTTGAATAAAATGGATCCTAGCATTCACTTTGTGGAGAGAGACACGCTCCGCTGTTGCATATGGACAAATATGTCCTTAGGCTTTACTCATAATGTTCATGGCGAAGTTTCTTCTTCGTTAAATTGTTATATGGTTGGAATTGGAAAATGCTACATGTAGTAATTCTAAAATGTCTTGGATAATGTGATACTTGGCAATTGTTGTGCTCATGTTTAAGCTCTTGCATCATATACTTTGCACCCATTAATGAAGAAATACATAGAGCTTGCTAAAATTTGATTTGCATATTTGGTCTCTCTAAGGTCTAGATAATATCTAGTATTGAGTTTTGAACAACAAGGAAGACGGTGTAGAGTCTTATAATGTTTACAATATGTCTTTTATGTGAGTTTTGCTGCACCGGTTCATCCTTGAGTTTGCTTCAAATAACCTTGCTAGCCTAAACCTTGTATCGAGAGGGAATACTTCTCATGCATCCAAATCCTTGAGCCAACCACTATGCCATTTGTGTCCACCATACCTACCTACTACATGGTATTTCTCCGCCATTCCAAAGTAAATTGCTTGAGTGCTACCTTTAAACAATTCAAAAGTTATTACCTCTTATTTGTGTCAATGTTTTATAGCTCATGAGGAAGTATGTGGTGTTTATCTTTCAATCTTGTTGGGCAACTTTCACCAATGGACTAGTGGCTTCATCCGCTTATCCAATAACTTTGCAAAAAGAGCTGGCAATGGGATTCCCAGTCCCAAATTAATTAACAAAAATAGACACTCCTCCATGGTATGTGATTGTTGGACGGCACCCGAGGGATTCGGTTAGCCATGGCTTGAGAAAGCAAAGGTGGGGAGGAGTGTCATCTAAATAAAACTAAAATAAAAAGGCACTCCTTCATGGTATGAGATTGTTGGCAGGCACCCGAGGATTCGGTTAGCCATGGTTTGTGAAAGAAAGGTTGGAAGGAGTGCCACCCAAAAATAAAATAAAATGGGAGCCGCTCTTTGAAGGTTTGTCTGGCAAGGGGGTTAGAGTGCCCGCTACCATTCGTTGACAACAACAAACACCTCTCAAAACTTTACTTTTATGCTCTCTATATGTTTTCAAAATCAAAGCTCTAGCACAAATATAGCAATCGATGCTTTCCTCTTTGAAGGACCTTTCTTTTACTTTTATTGTTGAGTCAGTTTACCTATCTCTCTCCACCTTAAGAAGCAAACACTTGTGTGAACTGTGCATTGATTCCTACATACTTGCATATTGCACTTGTTATATTACTTTATATTGACACTATCCATGAGATATACATGTTATAAGTTGAAAGCAACCGCTGAAACTTAATCTTCCTTTGTGTTGCTTCAATACCTTTACTTTGATTTATTGCCTTATGAGTTAACTCTTATGCAAGACTTATTGATGCTTGTCTTGAAGTACTATTCATGAAAAGTCTTTGCTTTATGATTCATTTGTTTACTCATGTCATTACCATTGTTTTGATCGCTGCATTCATTACATATGTTTACAATATGATCAAGGTTATGATGGCATGTCACTTAAGAAATTATCTTTGTTATCGTTTTACCTGCTCGGGACGAGCAGAACTAAGCTTGGGGATGCTGATACGTCTCCAACGTATCGATAATTTCTTATGTTCCATGCTACTTTATTGATGATACCTACATGTTTTATGCACACTTTATGTCATATTCGTGCATTTTCTGAACTAACCTATTAACAAGATGCCAAGTGCCCTCGTTTTCTGCTGTTTTTGGTTTCAGAAATCCTAGTAACGAAATATTCTCGGAATTGACGAAATCAATGCCTGTGTTCCTATTTTGCCCAAGCATCCAAACACCCGAGAGTCGCCAGGGGGGCCCTGTGGGCCCAGATGATAGGGTGGCGCGGCCAGGCCCGGGCCGCGCCTATGGTGTGGTCGCCCTCCGACGCTGCCCTTTCGCCTATATAAAGCCCCCGTATCGAAACCCTTACGAAGAAGCCACGACGCGAAACCTTCCGAGCCGCCACCATCGCGGCCAAGATCTGGGGGACAGAGTCTCTGTTCCGGCACCCGCCGACGAGGAAGTGCCCCGGAAGGCTTCTCCATCGACACCGCTGCCATCTCCACCGCCATCTTCATCACCGCTGCTGCTTGAAGAGGGAGTAGTTCTCCATTGAGGCTCGGGCTGTACCGGTAGCTATGTGGTTCATCTCTCCCATGTACCTCAATACAATAATCTCATGAGCTGCTTTACATGATTGAGATTCATATGAGTTTGTATCACAATTTATCTATGTGCTACTCTAGCAATGTTATTAAAGTAGTTTTATTCCTCCTGCACGTGTGTAAAGGTGACAGTGTGTGCACCGTGTTAGTACTTGGTTTATGCTACACTAGTAGGAAAAGCCTCATCAGTGGCGCACGAAAAAGTGATTCTGTGGCGCACGGGTGGTGCGCCACAGAAACGTCGCCACAAAAATAAGGTTTCTGTGGCGCAGGTGCCCGTGCGCCACAGAATTAAGGTTTCTGTGGCGCACATGGTTACCCATGCGCCACAGAAACATGTGCGCCACTGAATTACATTTTGGTGCGCCACAGAACATTGTACCGGTATACTCGATTTTATACTGCCTGGTGTATTATACAGGTTTTATACACAGTATACAGGTTATATACAGATATAATATAGACAGATATAATGTGAACACATATAACATAGCAACATTATACATCATCATCACATTATACAACAATATATACAAATGTTTTGCATACAACTCTTAATTCATACAAATTTCACAATTTCGAGATACAAAGTAGTCTTCATCCGGTTCCTCCTTTGCTCCCCTCCTCTCTACCCACCAGGCTCGCTTGCATCGGGTCTTCATATCCAGTTCCTACTATGATGAAAATGGAAGAAAGTGAGACCAACAAGTCCGATGCACAAGAGAAATGGAATAAATGCCTCATACATTTTAATCATCGGCATTTTGGAAATACCAAAGCAAATGGAATGACAAAATGGAATAAGTGCCTCATACATTGTTGGTCAACACAAATATTAGCATTCCGGGATGGCGTAAGCGAGACCAAGTCCGATGCACAAGAGATTGATATTTGTGCTATCTTACCAGGCTCACTTACGCCACCCCCAAGTGTACGGGGACCAAACATTTTAATCATCGGCATTTTGAAAATATCAAAGCAAATGGAATGACAAAATGGAATAAGTGCCTCATACATTGTTGGTCAACACAAAATACTATGGTCAGAAACCATAGTTGCAGTATACGCCGCAATATACTTTGCAGAAGGGCCCCCTTCCCCGGCCGCCGTTCCATGAACGGGTCCTCTCTCCGGCGCAGAACCACGGCAGTCCCAGCCGCCTCCCTTGTGGCCGTGTGTCTTGCGTCCTGCACTGTTCGCCTTCTTGCCCGATGAACCAATAGACTGATCGTTGGAATAAGGAAACCGATGACGGCCGGTCGCAAGATTAGATTGCGATCGACCGTCGTCGGCTTCCTTATTCCAACGATAAGTCTATTGTTCACCGGGCAAGAAGGCGAAGAGTGCAGGGCGCAGGAGACGCGGCCACAAGAGAGGCGGCTGGGACTGGCGTGGTTCTGCGCCGGAGAGGCAGGTCGGCGTTGTTGTCTCGTCAAAGACTCGTTCACGGAACGGCGGCCGGGGAAAGGGGGGCCCGTCTACAATGTATATTGCGGCGTATAGGTGACCAAACCATTCAATCATGGGCCATAAGTCAAGATGCTCAAACACACATAGCATGCATGGAGCAGATGCTCCAAAGGGATTATTCATCACTTGGTATATAGACCAAGTGATGCTGGCAAAAGAGAGGCCAATCAGAAACTGTCCATTTGAGAGAAATAACATTGGGGTAATGTTAAAATGTTTGTCTCCATATTTGGGAGACATTTTTAATATTGGAGTCTAGCTAATGGAAATCAAGAACTAGTCTTGATCTCCAAATGGTGATTAGAGGGAATTTATTCATCTTAAGCAACATTAGGGACAAATGGGATCATGCAAGGGACTTGGGTCATTTGGATCATAAGGCATCAATTAAGGAGGCAACCAGGGACAAAGGGAAACATTTGATGATCCATTATCATAGGCAACAAAGCAGCAACTTTTCCCCTCTAATCTAGCTAGAGTCCTTAAAAGAAATCCATCATAAGCATGGTCAAATACACATATATAGCATGCATGGAACAGATGCTCCAAAGGGATTATTCATCACTTGGTATATAGACCAAGTGATGCTGGCAAAAGAGAGGCCAATCAAGAACCAGTAAATCCAGTAAGTGATAGATATGCCTAAACAAGCAACAACACATAGCATATCCCAGCTAACCAGATGAGACAAGTCTTGGTAGCCAACTTAATCACCTAGCACCACCTAGCCTTTTAAAACCATCAGAAACAGTCCTTTTTCTTCAAAGGATACCACAGTGGCATTCATTTACATGATCCCCTACTGTGAATATCTCTATTTTCATCAAAGCCAACAAGAAAAAGAAATTTATCATTACTCAATTGAGTTCAAAACAAAGCTGGGGTCCATAAGGGATTACTCATCACTTGGTAGTAACAAAGTGATGCTGGCAAGAGAGAGGCCAAGCCTGAGCTAGTCAATCCAGTAGAGATGGATATGCATAAGTAAGCAAGAGCACATAGCCTATCCAAGTTAACCAGATAAAACCAACCTTGACAGCCAACTTAATAACCTAGCATCACCTAGTCTTTTAAACCATCAGAAACTTCCCATTTTCTTCAAAGGATACCACAATGGCATTCATTTACATGATCCCCTACTGTGGATATCTCTAATTTCATCAAAGCCAACAAGAAAAAGAAATATATCATTACTCAGTTGAGTTCAAAACAAAGCTAGGGTCCATAAGGGATTACTCATCACTTGGTAGTAACAAAGTGATGCTGGCAAGAGAGAGGCCAAGCCTGAGCTAGTCAATCCAGTAGAGATGGATATGCATAAGTAAGCAAGAGCACATAGCCAATCCATGTTAACCAGATAAAACCAACCTTGACAGCCAACTGAATAACCTAGCATCACCTAGTCTTTTACACCATCAGAAACTTCCCATTTTCTTCAAAGGATACCATAGTGGCATTCATTTACATGATTCCCTACTGTGAATATCTCTATTTGGATAACAAATCAAATCCATTTAGTTTAACTGAATCATCACCAACACATGGTTCATTAATAAGAAGTGACAAGCATAGCACCAATTAATCAAGCAATATAGCAGCATCAGTAACAAACATAGCACCAATTAATCAACTATAGCTCCATCAGTAACAAGCATAGCAGCAATTAATCAAGCAATAGCAGCATGACATGCACATGACACTTTACTAAAGCCAAAGCTTCAGTAAAGCAATCAAGGCTTTCATGCAGTTCTTGACAGGCAACAACTGCAAGCAATGGGATCATAATTCAATCCCTGTGCACATACAAGGTGATAAGCAGTTAATTACAATTGCATTAGACATCAATTGCAACCTGGCACAGGTGAAGATTGAATCACCCAATGTCCAGAACCAAGCAATTGCATGGATTCAGTTACCATAGCAAGACAATCAAAGTAGCAGATAGCTTCAACAGCATAGAGGAGATTGAGTGCAAACCAAGAGAGGAAGAGGGAGGGGAGGGCAGAGGTGGAGCTCACCGAAAACAGGGGTGGAGGAGGAGGTTGACGACGATGGCAGGGGTGGAGGAGGTGGAGGACGCGGCGGCTCGGCCTCCTCCTTGATGCGGCGGCGCCGGACCCTCCTCCTGCACGCCTTGGCCCCTCCTCCTCCACGCCGCAGCGGCATGTGCTGCTGGTGGCGGGGATGGGTGGAGCGTGGGGGCATGCGCCCTCGCGGAGGAAGGCGGCGGCGACGGCGATGGCGACGGCGACGACCATGACGGCGCGCCTTGGTACGGATCGGAGGGGGAGAAGGGAGAGAGGCGGCGCGGCGGTAGAGGGGATGAGGGCGCGGGGAGGGGTACGGGGATAATATAAGTTCCCCTATTTCTGTGGCGCACCAGCTCAAGTGCGCCACAGAATCAACAACTTCTGTGGCGCACCGGAGCAAGTGCGCCACAGAAATAGTTATTTCTGTGGCGCAGCAGGCCTTGTCCGCCACATTTATAGTTATTTCTGTGGCGCAGCAGGCCTTGTGCGCCACAGAAATACCTACGCTAATAATTGGGAGTGCCAGGATGTGGGCCCCACATAGTTTCTGTGGCGCAAGGTTCAGCAATGCGCCACAAAAATAAGCTATTTTTGTGGCGCACACAGTCTCGTGCGCCACAAAAAAACTTTCTGTGGCGCAGTTTTCTTGGTGCGCCACAGAACTAAGCTCCACCTATAAGCATTTTCCTACTAGTGCTATGATCATGATCTCTTGTAGATTGCGAAGTTAACTATTGCTATGATAATATTGATGTGATCTATTCCTCCTACATATGCATGAAGGTGACAGTGTGCATGCTATGTTAGTACTTGGTTTAGTCTGTTGATCTATCTTACACTACAAGGTTACTAAAATATGAACAAATTGTGGAGCTTGTTAACTCCGGCATTGAGGGTTCGTGTAATCCTACGCAATGTGTTCATCATCCAACAAAAGTGTAGAGTATGCATTTATCTATTCTGTTATGTGATCAATGTTGAGAGTGTCCACTAGTGAAAGTGTAATCCCTAGGCCTTGTTCCTAAATACTGCTATGCCATACCTGTTTACTGCACATTACCTGTACTACTGCATGTTTACTTCCCGCAATATTACTACCATCAACCGCGCCAGCGAGCTATTTTCTGGCGCCACTACTCTCATATTCATTCATACCAATTGTATTTCACTATCTCTTCGCCGAACTAGTACACCTATTTGGTGTGTTGGGGACACAAGAGACTTCTTGCTTTGTGGTTGCAGGGTTGCATGAGAGGGATATCTTTGACCTCTTCCTCCCTGAGTTCGATAAACCTTGGGTAATCCACTTAAGGGAAACTTGCTGCTGTTCTACAAACCTCTGCTCTTGGAGGCCCAACACTGTCTACAAGAATAGAAGCACCCGTAGACATCAGTTTGCATTCCCTGTACTACGGTGATGCCATTGTTATTTCTATCTACTTCGTCGTAAGCTAACAAATTAACTGCCTGCTATTAGTTCCTGCATGCTATCGCTCTGCCATCCTGCAGTACAAATTTATTTGAACTCGTCACAGCAGCAACTTCCATCATAATTTTGTCTGCCATCTGATTCTTCAAAAGCTGCAATATTAACTTGTTTCTCTTAATTGGCATGGCGCTCACATATAGAATTGTGAACATATTGGTGTGCATTCCCTTTTCTACAAGTTCAGATCCCACTATATTCCGTTTCTGGTCCATCCTAAGCCGTAGCATTAACTATCCTCTATGTGTTGCTCATTACAACTTTATATCCCGAAACAAATTGATTTTTTTCCCTTATCTACAAGTTTATCAGTGATGCCATTATAACTCCTATCTGTTTTATTCCTAGCTATTATAGTAACATCCTGCTATTATTTAGTTCATGGCCAATTTTAAGTAATTGCACATGTTGGTTCGCATTCCCTGCTCTATAGCTTTTGGCATCGTAACTTCTATATTTGGTTTACATTCCCTGCTCTGTAGATCTAGCCATCATAACTTTATCTTGCTCAGTTGTTGTTACAAAAATTATGGCCTGCTACTATGTTGTTTGTGCCAATTTTTTACTCCATGAACATGTTGGCTTGCATTCCCTGTACTACAGGTGATGCCATTGTTTTGTATCTAGTTCATTGTAAGCTAACAAAGTAAGGACTTAGTTTGGCATGCTATCACTCTGCTATCTAGCCTGTAGTACAAATAAACTTGTCATATTACTAGATAATAATTTTGTGTGCCATCTTGTTCTTCAAAAGCTGCATTATCGACTTGTTTCTCTGACTTGGCATGACGCTCACATATGGAATGCTGAACATATTGGTTTGCATTCCCTCTTATACAAGTTCACAGGTGATCCCACTATATTCTGTATCTTGCTCAGTCGTTGTTACAAAATTTATAGCCTGCTACTATGTTGTTCATGCCAATTTTGTACTCCCTGAACATGTTGGTTTGCATGGGACTCGACAGTAGTAAGTCTGCTGTTTCATTCTAACATGCTCTGTTATATTGGCTGTTGGTATGCGGCATGCACTCTTTGTTTGCTTATTGTGCGCATTACAATGATCTTGTTATAACGACGAAATGATGAGTTCCAAATTCTTTGGCAAACAATATTGTAGTGTCTTTGCCTTTCCATTGTTGCTGTCTTAACTTGTAATGTCTTTGTTTCAGATATAGGTGCTGCATGGACAACTTAAAAGATTGCCGGATCGCTTCATTGTATTGCTAGGTTTAATTACCATTCAATTTCTCTGGGTTCTGTAATATTTTTTCAATGCCTTGCAGCTGATGTAATATTTAGTTAGTTTTTATAGTTCTTTCGCGCATTTTTTCTTTGGTGCTTGTGGTAAGTGAGGCTATCCGACAGAAATCAATGCTGCGTAAATATTCTCAGTATCTAAATCACGAATTCCCATCCCTTAAACGGCCCAATTAAGCAAAATCACATATGTGCCTGCCCGCAAAATCCTAAAGCGCATATTATGCCGGCATATAAACAACAACTAAACGGGCTGGCCCACTTACTTCTAGCCCATTTGATTACCATGGACCCCACACTCTAATTGGGCGGCCCATTTGCTTTAAGGTGGACCCCACCTACTCTGGGCCCACTAAATAGTTGGGCCAGCCCATTTGCTTTTGTGGTGGACCCCACATACTAAATGGGCCGGCCCTTTAAGAGGAAAGTGGGACCCACCGTGTTTTTGGCCCGCCCACTATCTTGTTGGGACTACCACTTGCAATATGGTGGACCCCATACTATTTGGGCGGCCCTTTAACAGGAAAGTGGGGCCCACGTGCTTTTGGCCGACCACTATCTTGTTGGGCCACCACTTGCTATATGGTGGTCCCACATGGTAAATGGGCCGGCCCTTTAATAGGAAGGTGGGACCCACCTGTGTTTTTGGCCCGCCCACTATCTTGTTGGGCCCACTTTCTATATGGTGGACCCCACATACCAAATGGCCCGGCCCATTAACGGAGTGTGGGACCCACCCGTGTTTTGGCCCGCCACTATTCTTGGGGCACCCACTTGCTATATGGTGGACCCCACATACTAAATGGGCCGCCTTTAAAGAAGGTGGGACCCACTTGTTTTCGCCCGCCCACTATCTTGTTGGGTCGGCCCACTTGCTATATGGTGGACCCCACATACTAAATGGGTACCCTTTAACAGGATAGTGGGACCCACTGTGTTTTTGGCCCGGCCCACTAGCTTGTTTGGCCGGCCCACTTGCTATATGGTGGACCCCACACTAAATGGGCACCTTTTAACAGAAAGTGGGACCCACCAGTTTTTGGCCCGGCCCACTTGCTTCTTGGGCCGGCCCAGTTGCTGTAAGGTGGACCCCACATGTTAAATGGGCCGGCCCATTTAAGTTTTGACCAGTCAACATTAGAGGTTAGGCCCGGCCCACGTAACTAATGGACCAGCCCAGCTATATAGTTGACCGGTCAAACTATGTCATCTGGCCCGGCCCGCTTAAGACGTGGCAGGCCTCGTGTGGGCCTACCATCTACCACGGGGTTTCAGCCGGTTAACGCCGTTAACGTCTGCCACGTGTCAGTTTGCATGACGTCGCAGTCAACGGGCTCCGGAAACACTTGGGCAACGGTCCGATTTTCCGTGGCGGAAGGGCGCCCAAGCGCGACGGACCGAAAAATCGTCGTTGGACTTTGCCTGACGCAGTTTCGACAACAGAACCCATATCGTCGGGTTAGGCCCATAGGCGACAAAAAATACCCCTTAGTGGACGATTTTGGGACGTTGTCTATCAGAACTTTTCTTGTAGTGAAAGCTAGGGAAGAGAAATTAAAACTTGAAGCTTCTATTCCTATGAATTTGGAAGATGGTTGGGAGCCCATCATTAAGATGAAACTCAATTATTTTGATTGTAATGCTTTATGTGATCTTGGTGCAAGTATTTTTGTTATGCCTGAGAAAATTTATGATATGCTTGACTTGCCACCATTGAAAAATTGTTATTTGGATGTTAATCTTGCTGATAATTCTATAAAGAAACCTTTGGGGAGGATTGATAATGTTGGCATTACGGTAAACGATAACCTTGTCCCCGTTGATTTTGTTGTCTTGGATATCGAATGCAATGCATCTTGTCCTATTGTCTTGGGAAGACCCTTTCTTCGAACTGTTGGTTATTGATATGAAAGAAGGAAATATTAAGTATCAATTCCCTCTCATGAAAGGTATGGAACACTTCCCTAGAAAGAGAATGAAGTTGCCTTTTGATTCTATTATTAGAACAAATTATGATGTTGATGCTTCTTCTCTTGATGTTACTTAATTTGCACTTTCTGCGCCTAGCTGAAAGGCGTTAAAGAAAAGCACTTCTTAGGAGATAACCCATGGTTTTATTTTTACTACTGTATTGTTGAGTCTTGGAAGTTGTTACTACTGTAGCAACCTCTCCTTATCATGTTTTTGTGCCAAGTAAAGTCTCTATAGTAAGGTTGATACTAGATTTGGATTTCTGTGCAGAAACAGATTTGCTGTCTGTCACGAATTCGCGTCCTTCTCTCTGTAGAAGAATAAAAAAAATCTGCCAATTTATGTGCGTGATCCTCAGATATGTACGCAACTTTCATTAGATTTGAGTTTTTCCGTCTGAGCAAGTTAAGTGCCTCAGAAAAATTCGTCTTTACGGACTGTTCTGTTTTGACAGATTCTGCCTTTTATTTTGCATTGCCTCTTTTGCTATGTTGAATGGATTTCTTTGTTCCATTAACTTTCAGTAGCTTTTTGCAATGTCCAGAAGTGTTAAGAATGATTATGTCACCTCTGAATATGTGAATTTTTGATTATGCACTAACCCTCTAATGAGTTTGCTTAAAGTTTGGTGTAGAGGAAGTTTTCAAGGGTCAAGAGAAGAGGATGATACAATATGATCAATAAGAGTGAAAAGTCTAAGCTTGGGGATGCCCCGTGGTTCATCCCTGCATATTTCAAGAAGACAAGCATCTAAGCTTGGGGATGCCCAAGGCATCCCTTCTTCATCGACAACTTATCAGGTCACTTCTAGTGAAACTACATTTTTATTCCATCACATCTTATGTTCTTTACTTGGAGCGTCTGTTTGTTTTTGTTTTTGTTTTGGTTTGAATAAATTTGGATCCCACCATCCTTGTATTGGAGATATACACGCTCCGCTTTTTCATTTGAACACTTGTGTTCTTAGTCTTGCTTTAATGTTCATGGTGAAGGCTGAAAACTGCTTCGTTAATTGCTATTTGGTTGGAAACAGAAAATGCTTCATATGGTCTTGAATAATTTGATACTTGGCAATTGTTTTGAGCTCTCATAGATCATGTTTAAGCTCTTGCATCATGTAGTTTAAATCTATTAGTGGAGAAATACCGTAGAGCTTGTTGAAATTTGGTTTGCATGATTGATCTCTCTAAGGTCTAGATATTTTCTGGTAAAAGTGTTTGAACAACAAGGAAGACAGTGTAGAGTCTTATAATGCTTGCAATATGTTCTTGTGTAAGTTTTGTTGTACCTGTTCATACTTGTGTTTGCTTCAAATAACCTTGCTAGCCAAAGCCTTGTACTGAGAGGAAATGCTTCTCGTGCATCCAAACATCTTGAGCCAAAACCCATGCCATTTGTGTCCACCATAACTACCTATATGTGGTATTTTTATGCCATTCCAAACTAAATTACTTGAGTGCTACCTTTAAAATTTCATTCCTTTGTCTTTGCAATATATAGCTCATGGGAAAATAGCTTAAAAACTATTGTGGTGATGAATATATAGCTATGTATATTAGTTCTTATAAGTTGCTTGTTGAGCGGTAACCATGTTTCTAGGGACGCCATCAACTTTTTACACCTTTGTTGAATATCATGTGAGTTGCTATGCATGTTCGTCTTGTCTGAAGTAAGGGTGATTTATCATGATCAAATGGTTTGAGTATGCATATTGTTAGAGAAGAACATTGGGCCGCTAACCAAAGCCATGTATCATGGTGGAAGTTTTCAGTTTGGACACTAATCCTCAATCTCTTATGAGAATATTATCTGTTGTTGAATGCTTATGCATTAAAGAGGAGTCCATTATCTGTTTTCTATGTTGTCCCGGTATGGATGTCCTTAGTTGAGATCTATCAAAAACGAGAAATCAAATGCGATTTATCTCCTTGGACCTTTGTACAGGCGGCATAGAGGTACCCTTTGTGACACTTGGTTGAAACATATGTTATGCAATGATAATCCATGTAAATCCAAGCTAATTAGGACAAGGTGCGAGCACTATTGGTATTCGATGCATGAGGCTTGCAACTTGTAGGAAGTTTTATGCATAACACATATGAATTATTACTACCGTTGACAAAATTGTTTCTATGTTTTCAAAATAAAAGCTCTAGCACAAAAATAGTAATCCATGCTTCCCTCTGCGAAGGGCCTTTCTTTTACTTTATGTTGAGTCAGTTCACCTACTTCTTTCTATCTTAGAAGCAAACACTTGTGTCAACTTTGTGCATTGATTCTTACATGTTTACTTATTGCACTTGTTATATTACTTTATGTTGACAATTATCCATGAGATATACATGTTACAAGTTGAAAGCAATTGTTGAAACTTAATCATCCTTTGTGTTGCTTCGAAACCTTCTACTTTGAATCGATTGCTTTATGAGTTAGCTCTTATGCAAGTCTTGTTGATACTTGTCTTGAAAGTATTATTCATGAAAGGTTTTGCTTTATGATTCAGTTGTTTAGTCATTATCTCTTTGTTAGCAATCTATTGCTTCGAATCACTCATTCATCTCATATGCTTTACAATAATGTTGATCAAGATTATGTTGGTAGCATGTCACTTCAGAAATTATTGTTTTTATCGTTTACCTACTCGAGGCGAGTAGGAACTAAGCTTGGGGATGCTTGATACGTCTCCAACGTATCTATAATTTCTTATGTTCCATGCTAGTTTTATGACAATACCTACATGTTTTGTTCACACTTTATGATGTTTTGATGCATTTCCGGCACTAACCTATTAACAAGATGCCGAAGCGCCAGTTGCTGTTTTCTGCTATTTTTGGTTTCAGAAATTCCTACAAAGGAAATATTCTCGGAATTGGATGAAATCAACGCCCAGGGTCTTATTTTTCCACGGAGCTTCCAAGACCGAAGAGCATACGAGGTGGGCGACGAGGCGCCCACCACAGGGTCGCGCGGCCGGGTGGGGCCCGCGCCGCCTATGGTGTGGGGCCCTCGTGCCTCCACCGACCCTGCCCTTCCGCCTACTTAAACTCCCCGTCGCGAAAACCCTATTACCGAGAGCCACGATACGGAAAAAGTTCCAGAGACGCCGCCGCCAATCCCATCTCGGGAATTCAGGAGATCGCCTCCGGCACCCAGCCGGAGAGGGGAATCATCACCGAAGGGCTCTACATCACCATGCCCGCCTCCGGACTGATGCGTGAGTAGTTCATCTTTGGAGTATGGGTCCATAGCAGTAGCTAGATGGTTGTCTTCTCCTCTTGTGCTATCATGTTTAGATCTTGTGAGCTGCCTAACATGATCAAGATCATCTATTTGTAATGCTACATGTTGTGTTTGGTGGGATCCGATGAATATAGAATACTATGTCAAGTTGATTATTGATCTATCATATATGTGTTGTTTATGTTCTTGCATGCTCTCCGTTGCTAGTAGAGGCTCTGGCCAAGTTGATACTTGTAACTCCAAGAGTGAGTATTTATGCTCGATAGTGGGTTCATGCCTCCATTGAATCTGGGACAGTGACAGAAAGTTCTAAGGTTGTGGATGTGTTGTTGCCACTAGGGATAAAACATCAATGCTTTGTCTAAGGATATTTGTGTTGATTACATTACGCACCATACTTAATGCAATTGTCTGTTGTTTGCAACTTAATACTGGAAGGGGTGCGGATGCTAACCCGAAGGTGGACTTTTTAGGCATAGATGCATGCTGGATGGCGGTCTATGTTCTTTGTCGTAATTCCCTGATTAAATCTCATAGTGATCATCATGATATGTATATAAATCTTTATTTGTCAATTGCCCACCCGTAATTTGTTCACCCATGCTATTTATCTTATTGGAGAGACACCACTAGTGAACTGTGGACCCCGGTCCATTCTTTTACATCTGAAATACAATCTACTGCAATCATTGTTCTCTGTTGTTCTTCGCAAACAAACATCATTCTCCACACCATACGTTTAATCATTTGTTTTCAGCAAGCCGGTGAGATTGACAACCTCACTGTTAAGTTGGGGCAAAGTACTATGATTGTGTTGTGCAGGTTCCACGTTGGCGCCGGAATCACTGGTGTTGCGCCGCACTACACTCCTCCACCAACAACCTTCACGTGGCCTTCATCTCCTACTGGTTCGATAACCTTGGTTTCTTACTGAGGGAAAACTTGCTGCTGTACGCATCACACCTTCCTCTTGGGGTTCCCAACGGACGTGTGCTTCACGCGTTATCATTGTCTCCGGCTATTTACTTGGATAGACTGTGAAGAATACTATGAAGAAGAGTCCGACTTCGAAGATGATGTGGACAAGTACGTTCTCCCAGTCTGTTGCTTATAGGATTAATGTGTGACTTGGGCTTACGATGATTTTTCTTGAATTCCGTTTCTACCTATTTAAACTTTTCCATTCATAGCATTTGTGTAAGACTTTTTGTAAGACCTATTATTTTGGTAATGTAATGGATGATGTAATCTCTATTTTTTTGTGCTATATGTTTATAAGGCACTGATCCTGAGATCATGAATATGAATGCATAATAGGTGTTTTAGACTACCAAGTCCGGGGCCACACAAGGAGATAGTGCCTCCGAGACAAAGTGATGAGGTTGGGCCGCCCCCATGACGCATGAGCCCCCCCGCAAGGCCTCCATCGCTCTTCGGCCCTTTGGGACTTTTTGAGATGGAGGAGGTGTGATTTTTCGATAAGGAAATATAATAATATCGTGAAGATATCAATTATACCCAACCTCCGCCCCAACAAGATGCCAGACATCAGAAATACACACAACAACAAAAAAAAGGAAAAAAGAAAACAAAGATACCATTATAGTGACAAACCACTTGCAAAAATAGCACTGTATCCACCACCGAAGACAACACCCACAATACAAACAAGATTCTCCAAAAGCAATGCCTCCAAGAATGAAACAATGCACAAGAGTTGTCATCGCCCGATCGAAGATCTAGGATTTTCACCCTAGAGAAAATCCGAGTTTACAAAACAATGCCTTTAACAAGGCCATTGTGAGGCACGACTAAGGAAGGCCAGACCTTGCGCTCTCACCCTGGAAATCGTGGCTCCGTACTCGAGGAGAACCACCAAGAATGCAATCCATCTGTGTCCGCACCCTCGCTTGCCAAGGTTGTTGCTGCAAATCATCAAACACCCGACACATAGAAAGAACATGTACTCCATTGTCTACACCACAACCAGTACCAATCTCCAATAGCAACCACCATGACTTTCTCCACCTCTGTCAGTTTCATGGAAATCTATATCAAGACATGTCCCATGTCACTGAGAAGAAGCTGAAGGTTTGTGCCTCATCCAAATGAAATAACTATGGCTAAATTAAAGCGTGTGCACGACCACATCGATTCTGCTCCAGAAATCTAGTAGCATCTTGTGCCAAACTGCGAATATCACAGAGAGGAAGAACGGAACCAGCCGGTGGCCAGATCGAGGAGGCCGACGATAAGCAGATCAGCGACCTAGCGCAAGAAGACTAGAATAGCCTAACAACCTTTATTCCGCCCGATCCAACATCACCCATACCACCAGCCTCATGTAGAGGAGAAGAAGACGACATCCACTGGTCCCTTCCGGTGATGTACACATGGAGCACGACGATACTAGACGAGCGCCAACCGAACTATAAGAAAGGACTTCTAGCCAAGATGCATGTGGCACTCAGGCCACTAGGCCCAGATCATGCCCAAACCTGGCCAACGTCGCAACCTTCCAAGCGTCGATGCTCCGTTGCACTGCAGCATACCGACACGTCTAACGTGGCATGCAGCCCTAGGTCGCACTCGGGATGGCCTGTTCCACCCTCGCCAACGCCTTGGCAGTAGCACATGGGAGACTGCTGAGGGTTGTATGCACCGTTAGCCCAGCACCGCCGCCTCTGCAGCTACCTCATCTTCTCCTCCACAGGTGACCATACAAGCACCCAACTGGCCCCATGTTAAGCGGCTCCAAGGTGAGCTTCCTCCCAACACCTTTGGTGGCGAGGGCACCCGCTGCTACCACGGCGACAGCTTGCAGCAGCGGCGGCAAAGGGGGCGGAGCAGGTGTGATACTGAGATACAAAAAATATTATATCTCCTGGGTATATAATATACTGCGAAATATGTAAAATGTGAGGAAGTGGTTAGGTTTTTTTAGATCATGTATAACCTTTCGTGGAAGCTTGTAGGCAGACTGGAGGTCAAGATTGATGAAGCCCCAAACCCCATCGCGTATCTTCCTAGGGAAACGCTAGGGGCATCCCGCTGCCACGAGCAACACCCCCTCATCGGATCCCCTCGCCGATGCTGCCGCCGGATCCCGATGGTGGCTCCCTCGTTGCCGAAGGTGATTTGGGGCAATGGAAGACGGATTGCGCCTCTAGAGTTGCTGGGGCAGCGACAGTCGACAAGTTGATAATCTGCGACCAGGGCAGCGCCCCTGCGTTGGGGTGGTGGCGGAGACCTTCTCCAGCGGCGCCATGGCCGGCGACAGATGCAGGGCTGGGACGGGTGGTGTCTAGACAAAACCTAAATGTGATCTAGGTGGATCTCCTGTGCCGCCTACCCAGATCTTCTTCGCTGCGTGGTAGGGCCAGATCCGGTGGAGGGTCGTCTCTATGCTGCCGATGCCTTTCCTGCTGCTGGCCCATGGCTGCCGGTTGGATTTGGTGCGGAAGATTGAGCAGGGTGCCGACGTGGGGGCTTCTTGCACGAGTTGAATAAAGGTGGCGGTCCTAGGGTTCATATCGCGCCAAAACGAAGATCTACTTGATGCATGTCCTCTGGATTTGGCTGGAGTGTTAAGTTCCAGAAGGCTCCGCCGACAAATGTAACAGTGCACCTTATGCCTGGAGTTTGCTGGAGCGGGTGGTATTTGGTCATGCGCACACATGATTTTATCCCGACCGTTTGGTTCTGGAGGGAGTAGCGCGAAGCTCTGTTCTGTGTTTCCATCAGATGACATTCTGGTCCATGGTGAAATCAGAGGCGGAGAATATCATGAAGGCCGGTCTCGAGGACTAGTGATGGAGGTTCAAGTCTCTGTGATATTGAGGAACTTGCTTGGTATTCTAGGTTTCGCGGCAGCAATATGCAAGTGGGGCCGACAGCACATGTGAAGTTCAAAGTCTTACCTTTCAGGTTGAAAGTCTAAGGTCTGGCCTTACTTGGTTGTGCCTAGCAATGCCCCTTGTTGAAGACATTGTTTTGAGATAGGGGACTATCTTCAGGGTGAAAACCTAAGATCTTTTGATCGGGCGACGATGGTGTTTGTGCACTGTTCCTTCTTGGAGGCGTCTCTTTTGGAGAGCCTGGAGTTCAGGTGTTGTCTTGGTGGTTGATGTAATGTTGCTGCTAGAGCTAGAATACCGTAGCGGGACTTTTCTTTTCTTAGTTTTCTTTTCCTTTTTTTGGTTGTGTGCATCCATACTATAGTAGAGGCTGGGTGTAATTGATATCTTTCAATATTAATATATTCCCTTTATCGAGAAAAATGTATAACGTTCATGCAATGCAATCAACTCTAACTTTTATTTGGCCAGAAAAGATAGCCTATTTGTTGTGGCACATCTATATAATTTCTGTTAACGTGGATGAGAGCGAACAGACATTTCTTCGTAAAGAGAAGGTTATGGATCTGGATAGTGCACTAAAATCAAATGAGGCAAAGATATCAACATACTCCCTCCATTCCATAAAATTTGTTTAACTTTGTTTAAATTTTTTATATACATACTCGGATACTCCTTCTGTCCAATGAAATTTGGTTTAGCTTTTTGTTCAGGTTTGGTGTATCTAGACACTAAGTTAAGGCATGCTTCATGTGACGGAGTGAGTACAATAAAAACAACCATTTAAATTTATCATTTCTCCTATTAGCTGATGATATGGATTTTTTCGATAAAGGAAGTATATTAATATCAAGATGATACCAGTTACGTCTGATATCTGCACAAACACAATATTAAGATATCGAGAATGCGCACAACCACGATGACTATATGGATGACGACATGTTTCAAACAAAATTCAAAAAATTGACGAAAACATGATGGCAGTCAATGTCTCTACATTTGTACACAAGGAGAAGGCGCCTTAATCTTAATCATTTGTTGACGTCATTATATGAATACGTGGAGGTCATCTAATGTGATATAAATCCTCTCTTTACATGGAAATAACGATTCTGTCTGATTATTTCCATCCCTTTTTTGTCCAAAATATATGTCTTTACTGTGGATAAAAGTTGGAGTGGTCCTGCTCTAGTTGATGCTCAAAAGAAGAATGGTCCCTAGCCTAAACTAGCCTCCTAGATTTCGACGTTGAAAGGTTTGTAAAGGGACGCGCGGTAGTGTATCCGGTCCAAAATCTGGAAAGCCCAATATCCAAGCAATCTAACAATATATTTCAAAGTTCTGCACTCCCATGCTTCAACCTTAAGATGCTGGCAAATGACAACATTAATTCACAACTTGTTCTTGCAAACTTCCGACTTCTAGTTCTTACACTCACCGGATTATAAAGATATATACTGGCATGCTAGGCGCACTACTAGTACGTAGCTGCTAACTCATATAGTAGTAGGCGCTACTTATGTCAATGTCAACATAATTCGCTTCTTGCAACTGAGTGTTAGGTCAAGCATATTTTATCCTATCATTTCATGGCAAATACCATCTCGTGTTTTGCCGTGTCGCCCTATACCGATGTCCACTTAGACATGTAAGGGTGGGTGGAGGGGAGGTAGTGAAGTGAGGCGGGCGAAGCAGCACAGCTTAGCTAGCGCTGCTCATCGCCATGGTGGTAAAAGGACAGGGACACGCGACAGTGACGCTGCTGTTCGATGGATCCCATCATTTATTCATGAGACGACAGCGTAAATACCCACCACAAGGCTTCACCGCCGGTCGGCTTCCACATCCTAATTCTCCAGCTCGCTCTCGCTATAGCTACCTCTTGCTGCCGCTCTCTACCTGACAGCTCGCTTCCTAGCTAGGGTTCGCTTACGGGAGCTGACAGCGAGCTGGCTGGCTGGCCGGAGAATACGAGCGAGCTGAGCTCCGCCGCGGCGGGATCTGCTTGCTCGTCGGCCGGGAGCTAAAGGAATTGGACAAAGGTGGTCAATTCTTGAATGAGCCAGAGCCTAGCTAGCTTGGTGAGTGTGCTTCCTTAACTCCGGTCATGGTTGTTTGATTTCCTGATTCTTGATGGTTTTTCTATATTGATTTGGAGATCTCGAAGGTACTGATAGGATTTTGGGGAGTTTTTAATCTGGCGCCTTTTCGTTCGTACGTGGTCCTTGATTAGAATTTCATGCGGCGGATCTGAGATAGATTTGTTAATTCTTCTCACTTTGTACACGAATTCTTTGGAATTGTTGAGTCCCAGGTGGAATTCTTTTCCTTTCCCCCGAGGAAGGGTTCTTGTAACAAAACCCAAGTTGCACCGGATCCCCCAGCCAGATGACCCTTTTCTCGTTCTCTCTAATTTTCGTTTTGGAGCACTCTGAAATTCTGAACTTTCAACTTTCAATTGCTCATCTTCTTCGATTTGGTCCGTAACAGCAAGCCATTTTTCCTTCTAATTAATTAACTTTGGTTCTAGGAATTTCCTAGTTGATCCAACCCATTATCCATATTATTCATAGAGAAAGTCTTGTATCTTCAGATGGCTTCCTCTGTCGTCTAACGTAATTCCCAAAGAGCAACGGTAAACACTCCAGCTAGCTCGTACTTTAGAGGTGACTGGCCCTGATCTGGAGGATTATCATCTAAAGCTAGGCAGCCCAGCACTCAATACAAACCCCCTCTTCCTGTCCCTGGTTTCAGAGCGGCGTAACTGTGAGAGAACTTGTTACAGCAGCTACTTGCACGACCCAATTCATAACTCTCACTGCAAAACAATCAAGGATGGCGGGCCGGCCGCGCGCTGCCCGCTCATATATTCAACCTCGGAATCATTCCATTGGACAGCGCATGCAACTCGTGCCGCTGCTGATGCTGCACAACCACAGCGTCCATGGCCGCGCGGTGCTGTTCCATCTCTCCTGCTGCTGTTGAACGCAAGGAATAAAGCTGCCCAATGGAACAGTGGCGCTCGTTAGTCCGCAGACCCTGCGCGCCGCTCGGGCACAGTGCTGCTTGATTGGCTCCCGGCGCGTAACACCATTAGTTTTATGGCAATGAATCTGTCTGCTACCTTCATGCTTGCGATGTTAACTAACGGATCGAGCTAACAATGGTGTGCCAGGCGAAGCTAGCGGACGATCCATCAAGATGATATGCTCGTTGTCGTCGGAGACCAGTTGAGATGATGAGCGGCAATAACCAGCAGCAGTCGGCGGAGGAGCAGCACGAGCTAGCGCGGAAGCACGCGGCTGCGGTGGCGACGTCGCGGCAATGGTCGTCCCAGACGGAGTCGAGGATCGTGCGCGTGTCCCGGGTCTTCGGCGGCAAGGACCGCCACAGCAAGGTGAAGACCGTCAAGGGACTCCGCGACCGGCGGGTGCGGCTGTCGGTGCCGACGGCGATCCAGCTCTACGACCTGCAGGACCGCCTGGGCCTTAACCAGCCCAGCAAGGTCGTTGACTGGCTGCTCAACGCCGCCCGCCACGAGATCGACAAGCTGCCGCCGCTCCAGTTCCCGCCGCATCAGGTCGACCTCATGGACCACATGATGACCTCCTCCTCCATGCCGCTCATGCCGCACGTCGACGACAAGTTTTGCCACTTCGCGGCGGCCGCCGGCGAAGGCGTCAAGCCCGGGGCCGAGGACATGGGGAGGTTCGGATACCACCGGTTCATGGGGCTCAACAGCAACTCCTTGGGTATTGTCAACGGCGGGATGCCTTACAACTTCACCGGCAGCGAGTCATGGAATAACAACAGCGTGCAGGAGAGTAGCGGCGCAGGCTCGCCGCAGGCCGTCTCGATCGCTACGGCGGCTCACCACTCGACGTTCCCGTCGTTACTCTCCTTGGCTCCGAGGTCTCATCAGCTGGTGTACTATTCGTCGGAGGCCGATCAGTTCCCAGTAGACGACCTGGGCTCACAAAACTTGTCCTTGAGCTCGGCGAGAGCTTTCCATGATCAGACGGAAAGCTAGCTACTTGGCTCGATTGCTAGATTGATATCCTGCAGAAGAAGGTGCTGGTGCTGATCAATCGCTGGTATAGTTTGCAACTCTTCCATCCACAGGAGTAGGACTTAATAATGCTCTCCCAAAGCACAAGGTAGGTTGAACAAGTGTGTGCATTGGGTTTTATTTTTCAAGCATATACGTACTCTTTTCTATGGGGCAAGCTTACAATTTGCTGGTTCAGAAAATGTTTTATGCTTGAAAATATCCTTAAGTTGGCTTTGAAAGTAGAGCAATGCCAGCTTGGCTTGATGAGTGTGTGACTGTGTGTGCAAAACAAATTCGTTACTTCTTTATATATACAGGGAAGTAATTAATTGGTGTATGGCTTTTTGTGTAATAATATTTTGAAAATTTCGAACATTATGTAGCTTTTTTTAGTGAAACAATGCATATCTGGGTATTTTGTTGAGTTTATCCTCAAGTTCCCTTTTACTCTTTTCATGTTACGTGTGAGAGTATATTACTACATATTATGAGTCCTTGGGGAATTGTGGTGTATGAATTTTCCTTTGCGTAAGGTACTAAATGCATGTTCTAATTAATAAACAATCTAAGGGTATACAAAAGGGACATCAAAAGTGCAAAGTAGGTCCCAGACTCAATCGGCAGCATTATTTTTAAATCACGTAACATTATGAATTTTGTTTTGCATGCACATATAGATATAAAATATATAAGTACATATTTGACTTATTTTAATTAGTGGGATATATACAAATATAAAAACGCAAATACAAAATAAATCTACTATTTTATAATTTGTATCCACAAATTGACTTTTTTTTTGTCTTCACCTTACAATAATGTATAGAACATTTTATATATAAGACACTTCTACATGCACATGTGGAAACTAATTCATATTTTTTAACATGTAAATAAGAATTTTGCATTAGAAACAAATAAAGGGCTCCATGCATAAAGCCCGGTAGCCAAAATGAAACTCTTCCGTATTTTTCCCTATACCATGTGTTCTGCTTAAATATTGCTCAAATATTAAAATAATATATTATCTAAAACAACTTTATGTTTTTGCAAAAATCTTAATCGAAAATAGGTATGGACCATCTGCATTAATCAGTCATACTTCTTGTTCCTGCCAAGGTTGGGTATAAGCACACAAGAAATACCAAATTAACTAAAGAAAAAGAGAGCTAAAACCATAAATAACACACTCACACTATCTAGCTTTGCTCCAAAGTAATCAAAGATATACGCCAAATAACTTTATAAATAGCAAGATTTGGTGCTTTATATATTTAGGATGCTCATAGTCTGAAGTATGATCCATGTATAACACACATGGGTACTCAAAGGGGATTAATCACCAATTTTCCATGAGGCTTATATTGTCTATGAATCAATTCATGCCTCAGTCCCTATAGTTGATGAAGTACCATATCTTCACCTTTGTGGTAGCTTCCTCGTTAACTACAAATGAAAAACGATCGAGAGGTGGCACTTATATTTGATGGCCAACAGAAGTTGTTACAGAATTATCCATTGGGCAAGGGAAGTTCACACAAAGTCTCATCAATGGTTCCATAATTAAAAAAACATGCAAGACAATGGAAATATTAAGAAATCTACATAAAAACAATACAATTAGAAAAATGCATATATCACTGCATTTCATTTCATTAAAAGAGCACAAACAATCCAAAATTATGTGGCGAAAACCTAGCTGAAACTAGCTTATATGCCTAGGCTTTTGATCTTGCCATTTCCAGAAATCTAGGTAAAATCATAAGCACGTGTTAGAAGTAAGGATTGTATTCATGGGTAAACTTCAAAACTACAAAAGGTGCAACATGAGACCAAAAGATGAAACCCGGTCATTATGTTGTACAGAGGAGAGGAAACACCGGTGAACCCTCACCTGCCTAGTTAGAAAGTTATATATGAATTTATAGATATCACCAACCATATTATGATGATATTATGCGGATGATGTGTGGGTTTGCAAGCTACTATCAAAATGTCGTTGATGGTATTAGTAGGATATGATTACCAATCCTAGTATCTTCATGTTGGGTGGCCCTTGTCGAGTTTGAGGTATAGATGTACCATGCACATACTTGAGCTAGTAAAGTGAGACTAAACTATCGACAAGGTGTGCATCGCTATACTGGGGGCGGAGCTCAATATTCTATACATGATGCACATGCGTCAGGGTTAAAGAAAAAATTTATTCACACTTATGAGCTTAATAAGGTCTATGCATCAGGGTTGACACAGAAAAAGTGCATGATGGAAGGCATAAGTCGACCTAGCAAGGCTTCAATGTTGAAAATTATATAGAGATGCATCAACGATACTTTCCTCCAGCTCTGCCCATGGTCGCTAAAACATTCCCTCCAAGCTACTTTATATAGTCCTACAAAAAATGGGGTACAAAATACGAGATTAACTTTGTTGCTTCTTGTTGAAATTCAACATGAGAACTGACCTATGAATTATGGTGCGTTTCATAGAGCCATTTGGCTAGTTTTAGTTAGAACTAGGCGAGGATGGTTCGGTCGAGTAGCAAGGTGATAACTCCCAAACCTAGACCATTTTCATGGAAGTTCTGTCTAAGAAAGTAGTGAGCCTAGCTCATTTGGTTAAGGAAGTGCATGTACAACCCAGCCACCTAGGTTCAAATCCCCAGGAACACGTATTTAGGTTCTTATTATTCAAAAACAAAAAGTAGGGGCTTCCCCTACCGTATTTTTTTCAAAAAAAAAAGTTCTATCTAAGAAACTCAACATCACTCTAATGTATATAACCTAACACCATATGATTGGCCTAGAACTTTTCTGGTTTCCAAACCCATATTGACCGTAAGCCAACGTGTCATGTTTATGCTGTCTTCCAAAAAGGAAATAACTGAACATGTTAAATTATTTGAAATATAATGTAATTTTTATAAAGATTTTTTCCTAACTCAAAAGTAGGCATCAAGGTGAAGAGTTGCACCCGGCTTGGGCGTAACAAGATGCACACAGCCTAATAGGTGTAGTTGGAAAGTTGGAATCATCGTCCAGATATGGTAAAGTAGCTCGTAAGGTTAGAATTACCAGGTCGTGCTCCCTCTCTCCTCCGTGATATCATCCAGCGTCACCCCACCACCACCACTGGGGCACTGACACATGACACAACAAATAAAACAAGAAAATGAGACACGATGTACGCATTGTTGGAGGAGACCCACATCAACGCCTGCACTACTAGCTAACAACATTCATGCTATGTTTGGCACTTTACAAATAGTAACATGCATGCCTATGGCAGCCAAAGATGTTCAGAAAAGGCACGAGGGTCTGTTAGCTACTCATGCACGCGTGTATGGTTTAATTACTTGGCCGTACGGCACTCAAATAAGTAGATGCATTCCAAATAGTGCACTGTGTATTGTTTACTACTCCCTCCTTCCATAATTTTTGTTGTCGTTTTAGGTTAAACCTGTTTAGTTCAAAAGATCTTCAAGAGAATCTTGTAGGATTCCTACCCATATGAACTTTTCCTATAGAGGCCATTTGATTCAAATGATTGAACTCTCTATTTCTATAGATTGCTTTCCTATACCACAATTTTATAGGATTTCTAGCAATAGGTTAGACCACTAGGAAAGTTTTCTGTATGTCTATCACAACTATGAAATGTACCCAGTCTCTATGAAAATTTGCTGCGTTTTTTCTATGGCACAACCAAACGACTTCTACAACTAACTCCTATCCTTTTTGTTATTCCTGTAGGATTTACATGCCATAACATACAGTTTCTACGTTTTTTTTTCTTTTCCCGCGATTTAAAAACCCTTTGAATCAAACAGGTCCTGAGTGTGTGTCATCTTGTTTATTCCACCACGAAGGAGACAGGGTATTCATGCTCATGCAAGTCGCCATCTCATCCTATATATGTGGGCGAGCAAATCCAGCTAGCATTTGCCCTCTCTACTTTTGGCAAAGCTGGACACGGCAAATATCGATCCTAAAGTGACGTTTCTTTTGTTCACTGATATAGATACTCATGAATATACCATATGCTCCACTGCTAGTCTACCCATATGAGAAAAGATACCGAGAACAAGCAAGCTAGGGAAAACATTTGCTGCTAAGATACCTTCCGAACATCTCCATCTGTCTACCATAGACAAGACAGGTATGTCTGCAAAGACAAAGCACATTCAGCCATGCACACACACTCACATATGAACAGATCTTGGACATTTGCATTGATGGTCATGGTTACGGGCAGGGAGACGATCCAAAGAGGGAGCCAGAGAGCAAAAGCATCCAGCTGCCAAGAGGGGAGTGGGGTTGATGAGTAGTAAAAGACCAGTGGGGCTAGCAAGCATAGCAGCTCAGCTGGGGTTGGGCCTTTGGAGGAGGGTGAGAGGGGAGCCCCCAGGATTAAAGCGACCCTGCTGGCTGCATAGGCCTGTAGCTAGCTAGGGTTTTGCATGCATGCAGCCAGCAGATGTACCATCCATATCTTTTGCTATGGACCAATATATACCCTCTCACATGACACCAATGGTCCCCTTGAGGTTGAGACTACACAGGTGTAGTGCATATGCTGTCCGACCTGTTCCCATTATGCTAAGCTAAGCTACACTGTCTATGGTAGTACCTTTCTCAGCTCGTATCTTTGCCCTATCTCTACCTTTTCCATAAGTTAACTTGGAGTAGCAGCAAGCTACTCCTATATATACACTTAGGTTGTTCATGCTTCAAAAGTTGTGCCTACGCGAGTTCCATCTACAGATCCACGATCTTAAGTATACTAGCTAGCGGCTATAGCTAATTGCTACTACCTCTGTTTGAAAGGGCGCACGCGTATTCCAATACGAACTTTGACCATAAAAATTGAGCAACAAAATCTTGATTATATTATATGTAATTAGCATCGTTGGATTCGTATTGGAAAGCACTTTCTAATGATGCTAAATTTAATATAAAAAATCTTTACATATTTAAAGTAATTCTTGGTCAAACAAAAAACACATAAAACGAGGACGTCTTATTCCTTAAAACGGAGGTAGTACTAGATAGTACTACCTCCGATCTAATCAAATCGACGCTAAGAGCATTTCCAACAAACGCCCAAAAATTTGGGGCGCTAAAACTTGTTTACAACGCCATTTTAGCTGTTTTTGGGCGCACAGCGGTGTCGAGCTTTTCCAGGCATGCTAAAATATAGAGCATCGTAAGTAGCGCTTAGACTTGCAGGAAACATGTCCCTGAATTTTATAAAGAAGACCCTACAAAAAATTTAAGAAAAGCGATCGGGTCCCAAATTGGCACAAGAGCTCGCCCACTCCCATCGTCGTCCCTCGTGAAGCTCGCCGTGGAGGAGCTTCCCTACGCCAGCCCGATGGCCGCCCGTCCCCACCCCTGCCATGCTCGCCCGCTCCCGTCCCCGCCGCTACCGTGCTCGCCTGCTCTCGTCACAAAGCTCGTTGTGGCCCGCCGCACGGTCGTCCGCGCCAGCCAGAAAAGCTCACGAACAGGACCTGCCAGAGGAGGCGTGAGGCCAGGGACAGAGAGGGGCGTCCCCGACGGACAGGGACGGCGCCGGAGGTGGTGGCGGCCAGCGAGATGGTACCGGGGCTCCAGGCGGGTGAAACTTCCGATGGCGGTTGAGCCTTTGCGCATGGACAGATTTTTACAGCGTGCGCTGCAGCTTTTTGCGCGTTATGTAATTTTTACCGCGCCCAGCGTCTATTGGAGCATCATTTTTGCTCCTCGCGCCCAAAAAAAATAGTTATTTTACAGCGCGCGGCGTTATAGTGTCTGTTGGAGATGCTCTAAGTTTGTGAAGATCGCGTGCATGTGTACTTGGTATGCGCGTCGATTAAAACGGATCGGAGGGTAGTATGTATTACTCCCTCCATTTCATAATAATTTTCTTATAATTTCTGAAATCTCAAGACCCATCACGTTGGTCGCTTGGAAATAGCTTTGGGAACAAAGTGTAGTCCCCCATCGGTAGTTGAGAGAGAGTTAGAGTGGTTTGGGTTGCTATTCTCTAGTTCTTGTAAGTGAGTAAGAAGAGGAGTCCTTGCACACTCCTCTTCTGCCACCTGTCATGTATGCGCGTCGTGTTTCGTGACTCGAGTTTGAGTTCGAAACGAATTTTGTGGAAGTCTAATTTTTTTGCTTGGTGCACTAATTGAGTTAGGCACGCGTCAACGTGAGTTGTGCTGGCTTCCTATGCGTGGTTGTTCGGTGGGCGCTCATGTCCCAGAGTATACCAGGAGACGAAAGACATACCAAATCTACAACTCACCACACTTCTCTATCTCTCTCTAACGTCCAGTTCTTTTGTTGTGTTTCTCTCTAGTATTTTTCATCCCAGCGACTGCGTGCACGTTCGTTCAAGAGAGCAGGTCTCTGAAACCATGTTCGTTCAGGTATCACACCAGGAGGCAGGCGATAAGAATTTTGGGGAGCTCATCAGCGCGACTGCTCGTTGTTGCTCGTGTTCTTCCTCACTGATTCGTCTGCTTTCTCGACATATCCGGCGTCTCCGACAATATCATAGGCGACATCAACAACGACCATGGTGATGCTGCATATGGTAATATGGAGAAGACAAAATTGTTTCCTCCTCATCTAAAACCTTGCATGCTACAGATATGTTGCCGTGAAGTGCTTCTTGTTCTCATAAGAGAGGAGGACGGGTTATTCAGTTTCAGTTTAATTTGAGGTCAGAGGCAAATTACCGTCTCGTGCTGACGGGTAGCCATCCATCTATCGCTGACGCGTGGGCCGTTTTATTTCCTGATTGTATACGCGGTGCTGCCAATGACAAATGGGGCCGCTCTATGGGGCTGCCGCAGCCAATGACCAGTGGGTCGTCTATTTATTTATAGAAAATTATATATTGCCGCTCTGTGGGGCCTCCGCAGCCAATGACCGCTGTGGTCGTCTATTTATTTAGAGAATATAATATAGAGCCGCTCTGTGGGGCCGCCTCAGCCCATGGCAGGTGACTATTTTCGCAGCTTAATCTAAAGTGACTCTTATGCTAAACATTGTGCATCCCGACGGTGACCTAGCAGTGGCGGCGAGCATAGCCGTTCTGACCATGCCGATATCGACATCGGCATCGTTTGGAGGCTGTGGTGCTCGAATAATAGTGGAAATGCGATATTATTTTTTACATGCATAATATATAGAAAATAGCTAGATCTCTAAATCGATGCATATGAAGCTACATATATATTCTTGGTCATAATCCCCTTATCTAAAGGGGATGGATGCATGGCTTCACGTCGTCGTCGCTTTCATCGTCAGTATCTTCGTCGTCTGAGTAGTAGTACCTCCTGCACATTGTTCCGTCGAACACCTTCACTGTGAGCACATCATCGCCTTCATATTTGAAGTGTACGTAGCAGCCGAAATCCACACCGTGCGCGATGGCGAAATTCTCCCAGCCCTTGTCGAGGTACATCCGGCCTTGTCCGTCAAATAGGACCTCCACGGTCCAGAGACGAGGACCGCAGTCAGCTGCTCGCAGATACACCTTAGCTGGCTCCTGGCCGTCAAGATAGTCCGCAAATTTTTTGGGAGTGCCTGCAAAGAGATCGAGCGCCGATCGTTTGAAATTAAAGGTTTTTTAGAACATGCCCATAATTAATCACATGCATCATATATGTGGGAACGCGTACGTACCTTCTTGACCAAAGGGTCTTCATAGACGACGATGAAGAACTCCTCTATGATCAATGGCAGTGTTGACGGTGATGGTGGCAATGATGATGAACGAAGAAGAGAGAGGCAGAACCTATTGACACAAGGGATAGCCGTGTGGGTGTTTATAAGGGAGAGATGACCGTTGTAGGGGTTTACACAATAAACTAAGGAGGAGGTGAACGTTGGTGGGGGTTTACACAATAAATTAAGGAGGGTATGTGATACGTCCAAAACGTATCTACTTTCCCGAACACTTTTGCTATTGTTTTGCCTCTAATTTGTGTATTTTGGATACAACTAACACGGACTAACGTTGTTTTCAGCAGAATTGCTCGGTGTCTCGTTTTTGTGCAGAAATCCAACTTTCGGAAAAACCTCGGAATTTATACAGAAGGCCCAATTTTCCCCCGGAAGACTCACGGAGCCAGAAGGGCAAGCCAGGTGGGGGCACGAGGGCCCCACACACTAGGCCGGCGCGGCGGCCTGGCCGCGCGGCCCTAGTGTGTGGCCCCCTCGGCTGGCCCCCGACGCCCTCCTTCGGACTACTTATCGGCCTCGACCTAAAAATGACGGAGAGAAGTCGAAGTCGCCAGAAACCCTCCAGAGAGCCGCCACATCGCGAAACTCCGTCACGGGAGCCAGAAGTCTCCGTTCTGGCACTCCGCCGGGACGGGGAATTGGAGGAGATCTTCACCGCCAACGCCTCTCCATCGACCAGCCATGTTTCCCCCATCCATGTGTGAGTAATTTCCCCGCTGTAGGCTGAAGGGGATGGTAGGGATTGGATGAGATTGGTCATGTAATAGTCATAAGATTGATAGGGCATAGTGCCTAGTATCCGTAGATGTCACTTTTATGATATTGTTGCAACTTGTTATGCTTAATGCTTGTCACTAGGGCCCGAGTGCCATGATCTCAGATCTGAACATGTTATTGATTCATGAAGATATTCGTTGTTTATGATCTTACCTGCAAGTTGTATACACATGTCGTTGTCCGGAACCAATGGCCCCGAAGTGACAGAAATCGGGACAACCGGAGGGGATGGTAGTGATGTGAGGATCACATGTGTTCACGGAGTGTTAATGCTTTGCTCCGGTACTCTATTAAAAGGAGTACCTTAATTTCCAGTAGTTTCCCTAGAGGCCCGGCTGCCACCGGCTGGTAGGACAAAAGATGTTGTGCAAGTTTCTCATTGCGAGCACGTACGACTAAATATGGAACACATGCCTATTGATTGATTAGTACTTGGATACCGTTTTATTATTATCTGCAAATGCCCTGCTTTGATTGTTATATGAGTTTCTCTCATCCATGCAACGCCCGTTAATCCGTCCCTGTGCCTACAGTATTTTAATCCTGCTGTTTACTATAATCACTACTGCTGTCTTTATTTCACCGCTGCTGTTATTTCACTATTCCTACTGCTATAAAACTGTTACTACTGATAAACTCTTGCGAGCAAGTCTGTTTCCAGGTGCAGCTGAATTGACAACTCCGCTATTAAGGCTTACAAGTATTCTTTGTCTCCCCTTGTGTCGAATCAATAAATTGGGTAATACTTCCTCGAAGACTGTTGCGATCCCCTATACTTGTGGGTCATCAAGACTATTTTCTGGCGCCGTTGCCGGGGAGCATAGCTTTATTTGGAAGTTCACTTGGATTGATATTGTTCGCTGCAAAGTCTCCATCATGGGTAAACCTCGCGATACTAAGATCGCCATATTACCATCCACTACAAGAAAAGGTACAACTCTTAGTACCTCTGCTGCTCTTGATTCACCATCTGTGATAAGTAAACTTGTTTCACCACCACAAGCTTCAAATGCTGGTACTTCTGCTGAATCTGAAAATTCCTCTTATAATTGTGATGATGCTTCTGCTGTGCTTGATAATGATGGTTCGTTAGGATCTTTTCTAGATGCTACAATTGCTAGGTCTAGGCAAATTGAAAATACTGAAACTCCTATGCTATAATTTCTTAATTCCATGCTACTTTATTGATGATACTACATGTTTTATACATTATATGTCATATTTATGCATTTTCTGGAACTAACCTATTAACAAGATGCCGAAGAGCCAGTTGCTGTTTTCTGCTGTTTTTGGTTTCAGAAATCCTAGTAAAGAAATATTCTCGGAATTGGACGAAACTTTCGCCCAGGGTCCTATTTTTGCACGAAGCTTCCAGAAGACCGAAGAGATAACGAAGTGGGGCCACGAGGCAGCCGGGAGGGTGGCCGGCGCGGCCCAAGCCCTGCCCGCGCCGACCCCTGGGCCCCTCGTGTGGCCCCCGCGTTGACCCTCCGCCTACTTAAAGCTTCCGTCGCGAAACCCCCAGTACCGAGAGCCACGATACGGAAAACCTTACAGAGACGCCGCCGCCGCGATCCCATCTCGGGGGATTACGGAGATCGCCTCCGGCACCCTGCCGGAGAGGGTTCATCTCCCGGAGGACTCTACACCGCCATGGTCGCCTCCGGAGTGATGAGTGAGTAGTTCACCCCTGGACCATGGGTCCATAGCAGTAGCTAGATGGTCGTCTTCTCCTTGTTGTGCTTCATTGTTGGATCTTGTGAGCTGCCTAACATGATCAAGATCATCTATCTGTAATACTATATGTTGTGTTTGTCGGGATCCGATGGATAGAGAGTACTATGATTATGGTGATTATCAATCTATTGTTTATGTGTTGTTTATGATCTTGCATGCTCTCCGTTATTAGTAGAGGCTCTGGCCAAGTTTTTGCTCTTAACTCCAAGAGGGGTATTTATGCTCGATAGTGGGTTCATGCCTTCATTGAATGGGATCGTGACAGTAGGTTCTAAGGTTGTGATGTGCTTTGTTGCCACTAGGGATAAAACATTGATGCTATGTCTAAGGATGTAGTTGTTGATTACATTACGCACCATACTTAATGCAATTGTCTGTTGCTTTGCAACTTAATACTGGAGGGGGTTCGGATGATAACTTGAAGGTGGACTTTTTAGGCATAGATGCGGTTGGATGGCGGTCTATGTACTTTGTCGTAATGCGGATTAAATCTCACTATATTTATCATATCATGTATATGCATTGTTATGCCTTTCTCTATTTGTCAATTGCCCGACTGTAATTTGTTCACCCAACATGCTTTATCTTATGGGAGAGACACCTCTAGTGAACTGTGGACCCCGGTCCTATTCTTTACATAGCATACAATCTACTTGTTTTACTGTTTTCTTTGCAAACATCTTCCACTCGATACGTTTAATCCTTTGTTACAGCAAGCCGGTGAGATTGACAACCTCACTGTTTCGTTGGGACAAAGTACTTGGTTGTTGTGCAGGTTCCGCGTTGGCGCCGGAATCCCTGGTGTTGCGCCGCATCACATTTCGCGACCATCAACCTTCAACGTGCTTCTTGGCTCCTCTGTTCGATTAAACCTTGGTTTCTTTCTGAGGGAAAACTTGCTACTGTGCGCATCATACCTTCCTCTTGGGGTTCCCAACGAACGTGTGAGTTACACGCCATCAAGCTCTTTTTCTGGCGCCGTTGCCGGGGAGATCAAGACACGCTGCAAGGGGAGTCTCCACTTCTCAATCTCTTTACTTTGTTTTTGTCTTGCTTTATTTTATTTACTACTTTGTTTGCTGCACTAAATCAAAACACAAAAAAATTAGTTACTAGTTTTACTTTATTTATTGTCTTGCTCTCTATATCAAAAACACAAAAAATTAGTTACTTGCATTTACTTTATCTAGTTTGTTTTATTTACTGTTGCTAAAATGAATACCCCTGAAAATACTAAATTGTGTGACTTCACAAATGCAAATAATAATGATTTCCTATGCACACCTATTGCTCCACCTGCTACTACAGCAGAATTCTTTGAAATTAAACCTGCTTTACTGAATTTGGTTATGAGAGAACAATTTTCTGGTGTTAGTTCTGATGATGCTGCTGCCCATCTCAATAATTTTGTTGAACTTTGTGAAATGCAAAAGTATAAAGATGTAGATGGTGATATTATTAAATTGAAAGTGTTTCCTTTCTCATTAAGAGGAAGAGCTAAAGATTGGTTGCTATCTTTGCCTAAGAATAGTATTGATTCATGGACTAAATGCAAGGATGCTTTTATTGGTAGATATTATCCTCCCGCTAAAATTATTTCTTTGAGAAGTAGCATAATGAATTTTAAACAATTAGATACTGAACATGTTGCTCAAGCATGGGAGAGAATGAAAACTTTGGTAAAGAATTGCCCAACCCATGGACTGACTACTTGGATGATCATCCAAACCTTCTATGCAGGACTAAATTTTTCTTCGCGGAATTTATTGGATTCAGCTGCTGGAGGTACCTTTATGTCCATCACATTGGGGGCGGCTACAAAACTTCTTGATGATATGATGATAAATTACTCTGAATGGCACACGGAAAGAGCTCCACAAGGTAAGAAGGTAAATTCTGTTGAAGAAACCTCTTCCTTGAGTGATAAGATTGATGTGATTATGTCTATGCTTGTTAATGGTAGATCTAATGTAGATCCAAATAATGTTCCTTTAGCTTCATTGGTTGCTCAAGAAGAAAATGTTGATGTGAATTTCATTAAAAATAATAATTTCAACAACAATGCTTATAGGAACAACTCTGGTAATAACTATAGGCCATATCCTTCTGCTAATGGTAATGGTTATGGTAATTCTTATGGGAATTCTTACAATAATAATAGGAGTGTACCCTCTGGTCTTGAAGCCATGCTTAAAGAATTTATTAGTACACAAACTGCTTTTAACAAATCTGTTGAGGAAAAGCTTGATAAAATTGATACTATCGCTTCTAGAGTTGATAGACTTGCCTCTGATGTAAATCTTTTAAAATTGAAAGTTATGCCTAATAATGATATTGATAATAAGATTACTACTACAGCAAATGCCATCCAAGTTAGAATTAATGAGAATATAAGATTAATGGCTGAACTGCGTGCTAGGTGGGATAGAGAAGAAAATGAAAAACTAGCTAAAGAGAATAATGTAGCTAAAGTTTGGACTATTACCACCACTAGTAATGCTAATTCTTCACATGTTGCTGCACCTCCTACTATCAATGGTAAAATAATTGGTGTTGGCAATGTTTCTACTCCTAGTGCAAAGCGTACAAAACTGCCTGAAATTGCTAAAACTGCTGAAACTGCTTGTGAAATTTTTTCCAACCTTGGGAACAATGATCCCATTGCTGTAGCTCATAATGATTTAGATTTTGATGATTGCCACATCTCTGAAGTTATAAAGTTCTTACAAAAACTTGCTAAAAGTCCTAATGCTAGTGCTATAAATTTAGCCTTTACCAAACATATTACAAATGCTCTCATAAAAGCTAGAGAAGAGAAACTAAAACTTGAAACTTCTATTCCTAGAAAGTTAGAAGATGGTTGGGAGCCCATCATTAAAATGAAATTCAATGACTTTGAATGTAATGCTTTATGTGATCTTGGTGCAAGTATTTCTGTTATGCCTAAAAAGATTTATGATATGCTTGACTTGCCACCATTGAAGAATTGTTATTTGGATGTTAATCTCGCTGATAATGCTAAAAAGAAACCTTTGGGGAGGATTGATAATGTGCATATTACGGTTAACAATAACCTTGTCCCCGTTGATTTTGTTGTCTTGGATATCGAATGCAATGCATCTTGTCCAATTGTGTTGGGAAGACCTTTTCTTCGAACTGTTGGTGCTGTTATTGATATGAGGGAAGGTAATATTAAATATCAATTTCCTCTCAAGAAAGGTATGGAACACTTCCCTAGAAAGAGAATGAAGTTGCCTTTTGATTCTATTATTAGAACAAGCTATGATGTTGATGCTTCTACTCTCGATGTTACTTGATTTGCACTTTCTGCGCCTAGCTGAAAGGCGTTAAAGAAAAGCGCTTATGGGAGACAACCCATGTTTTTACTACAGCAATTTTTTGTTTTGTTGAGTCTTGGAAGTTGTTTACTACTGTAGCAACCTCTCCTTATCATGTTTTTGTGCCAAGTAAAGTTTCTATGTCAAAGTTGATGTTATATTTGGGATTGCTGCGCAGAAACAGCATTGCTGTCTGTCACGAATCTGGGCACAGTTCTCTGTAGAAAATTCGAAAAAATCTGCCAATTTGAGCGTGATCCTCAGATATGTACGCAACTTTCATTAGTTTTGAGTTTTTCCATTTGAGCAAGTCTGGTGCCAACTTTAAATTCGTCTTTACGGACTGTTCTGTTTTTGACAGATTCTGCCTTTTATTTCGCATTGCCTCTTTTGCTATGTTGGATTTATTTCTTTGATCCACTAATGTCCAGTAGCATTATGCAATGTCCAGAAGTGAAAATAATGATTGTGTCACCTCTGAATGTGTGAATTATTAATGTGCACTAACCCTCTAATGAGTTTGCTTGAAGTTTGGTGTGAAGGAAGTTTTCAAGGGTCAAGAGAGGAGAATGATATACTATGATCAAGAGGAGTGAAAGCTCTAAGCTTGGGGATGCCCCGTGGTTCACCCCTGCATATTTTAAGAAGACTCAAGCGTCTAAGCTTGGGGATGCCCAAGGCATCCCCTTCTTCATCGACAACATCATCAGTTCCTTCCTCTGAAACTATATTTTATTCAATCACATCTTGTGTTCTTTACTTGGAGCGTCGGTTTGTTTTCGTTTTTGTTTTTGTTTGAATAAGATGGATCCTAGCATTCACTTTGTGGGAGAGAGACACGCTCCGCTGTTGCATATGGACACATGTGTCCTTAGGCTTTACTCATAATGTTCAAGGCGAAGTTTCTTCTTCGTTAAATTGTTATATGGTTGGAATTGGAAAATGCTACATGTAGTAATTCTAAAATGTCTTGGATAATGTGATACTTGGCAATTGTTGTGCTCATGTTTAAGCTCTTGCATCATATGCTTTGCACCTATTAATGAAGAAATACATAGAGCTTGCTAAAATTTGATTTGCATATTTGGTTTCTCTAAGGTCTAGATAATATCTAGTATTGAGTTTTGAACAACAAGGAAGACGGTGTAGAGTCTTATAATGTTTACAATATGTCTTTTATGTGAGTTTTGCTGCACTTGTTCATCCTTGAGTTTGCTTCAAATAACCTTGCTAGCCTAAACCTTGTATCGAGAGGGAATACTTCTCATGCATCCAAAATCCTTGAGCCAACTACTATGCCATTTGTGTCTACCATACCTACCTACTACATGGTATTTCTCCGCCATTCCAAAGTAAATTGCTTGAGTGCTACCTTTAAAATTCCATCATTCACCTTTGCAATATATAGCTCATGGGACAAAATAGCCTTAAAAACTATCGTAGTATTGAATATGTACTTATGCACTTTATATTTTATTAAGTTGCTTGTTGTGCGATAACCATGCTTCTGGGGAACGCCATCAACTATTGTTGAATATCATGTGAGTTGCTATGCATGTCCGTCTTGTCTGAAGGTCTATCATTTTAGTGGTTGGAGCATGCAAAATTGTTAGAGAAGAACATTGGGCCGCTAACTAAAGCCATGAACCATGGTTGAAGTTTCAGTTTTGGACATATATCCTCAATCTCATATGAGAATAATAACTTTGCTACATGCTTATGCATTTAAGAGGAGTCCATTATCTGTTGTCCATGTTGTCCCGGTATGGATGTCTAAGTTGAGAATAATCAAAAGCGAGAAATCCGAAATGCGAGCATTCTCCTTAGACCTTTGTACAGGCGGCATGGAGGTACCCCTTTGTGACACTTGGTTGAAACATGGCATGCAAAGATCCGGTAGTCCAAGCTAAGTAGGACAAGGTGCGGGCACTATTAGTATACTATGCATGAGGCTTGCAACTTGTAAGATATAATTTTCATAACTCATATGCTTTATTACTACCGTTGACAAAATTGTTTCATGTTTTCAAAATAAAAGCTCTAGCACAAATACAGCAATCGATGCTTTCCTCTTTGAAGGACCATTCTTTTACTTTTATTGTTGAGTCAGTTTACCTATCTCCTTCCACCTTAAGAAGCAAACACTTGTGTGAACTGTGCATTGATTCCTACATACTTGCATATTGCACTTGTTATATTACTTTATGTTGACAATATCCATGAGATATACATGTTATAAGTTGAAAGCAACCGCTGAAACTTAATCTTCCTATGTGTTGCTTCAACACCTTTACTTTGATTTATTGCTTTATGAGTTAACTCTTATGCAAGACTTATTGATGCTTGTCTTGAAGTACTATTCATGAAAAGTCTTTGTCATATGATTCACTTGTTTACTCATGTCATTACCTTTGTTTTGATCGCTGCATTCATTACATATGTTTACAAATAGTATGATCAAGATTATGATGGCATGTCACTTCAGAAATTATCTTTGTTATCGTTTTACCTGCTCGGGACGAGCAGAACTAAGCTTGGGGATGCTGATACGTCTCCAACGTATCGATAATTTCTTATGTTCCATGCTACTTTATTGATGATACCTACATGTTTTATGCACATTATATGTCATATTTATGCATTTTCTGGAACTAACCTATTAACAAGATGCCGAAGAGCCAGTTGCTGTTTTCTGCTGTTTTTGGTTTCAGAAATCCTAGTAAAGAAATATTCTCGGAATTGGACGAAACTTTCGCCCAGGGTCCTATTTTTGCACGAAGCTTCCAGAAGACCGAAGAGATAACGAAGTGGGGCCACGAGGCAGCCAGGAGGGTGGCCGGCGCGGCGCCCTGGCCGCGCCGACCTACCTCCTGGGCCTCGTGTGGCCCCCCGCGTTGACCCTCCGCCTACTTAAAGCTTCCGTCGCGAAACCCCCAGTACCGAGAGCCACGATACGGAAAACCTTACGAGACGCCGCCGCCGCGAATCCCATCTCGGGGGATTCGGGAGATCGCCTCCGGCACCCTGCTGGAGGGGATTCATCTCCCGGAGGACTCTACACACCGCCATGGTCGCCTCCGGAGTGATGAGTGAGTAGTTCACCCCTGGACCATGGGTCCATAGCAGTAGCTAGATGGTCGTCTTCTCCTTGTTGTGCTTCATTGTTGGATCTTGTGAGCTGCCTAACATGATCAAGATCATCTATCTGTAATACTATATGTTGTGTTTGTCGGGATCCGATGGATAGAGAGTACTATGATTATGGTGATTATCAATCTATTGTTTATGTGTTGTTTATGATCTTGCATGCTCTCCGTTATTAGTAGAGGCTCTGGCCAAGTTTTTGCTCTTAACTCCAAGAGGGGGTATTTATGCTCGATAGTGGGTTCATGCCTTCATTGAATCTGGGATCGTGACAGTAGGTTCTAAGGTTGTGATGTGCTGTTGCCACTAGGGATAAAACATTGATGCTATGTCTAAGGATGTAGTTGTTGATTACATTACGCACCATACTTAATGCAATTGTCTGTTGCTTTGCAACTTAATACTGGAGGGGGTTGGATGATAACCTGAAGGTGGACTTTTTAGGCATAGATGCAGTTGGATGGCGGTCTATGTACTTTGTCGTAATGCCCGGATTAAATCTCACTATATTTATCATATCATGTATATGCATTGTTATGCCTTTCTCTATTTGTCAATTGCCCGACTGTAATTTGTTCACCCAACATGCTTTATCTTATGGGAGAGACACCTCTAGTGAACTGTGGACCCCGGTCCTATTCTTTACATAGCATACAATCTACTTGTTTTACTGTTTTCTTTGCAAACATCTTCCACTCGATACGTTTAATCCTTTGTTACAGCAAGCCGGTGAGATTGACAACCTCACTGTTTCGTTGGGACAAAGTACTTGGGTTGTGTTGTGCAGGTTCCGCGTTGGCGCAGGAATCCCTGGTGTTGCGCCGCATCACATTTCGCGACCATCAACCTTCAACGTGCTTCTTGGCTCCTCTGGTTCGATTAAACCTTGGTTTCTTTACGAGGGAAACTTGCTACGTGCATCATACCTTCCTCTTGGGGTTCCCAACGAACGTGTGAGTTACACGCCATCAAGCTCTTTTTCGGCGCCGTTGCCGGGGAGATCAAGACACGCTGCAAGGGGAGTCTCCACTTCTCAATCTCTTTACTTTGTTTTTGTCTTGCTTTATTTTATTTACTACTTTGTTTGCTGCACTAAATCAAAACACAAAAAAATTAGTTGCTAGTTTTACTTTATTTACTGTCTTGCTCTCTATATCAAAAACACAAAAAAATTAGTTACTTGCATTTACTTTATCTAGTTTGTTTTATTTACTGTTGCTAAAATGAATACCCCTGAAAATACTAAATTGTGTGACTTCACAAATGCAAATAATAATGATTTCCTATGCACACCTATTGCTCCACCTGCTACTACAGCAGAATTCTTTGAAATTAAACCTGCTTTACTGAATTTGGTTATGAGAGAACAATTTTCTGGTGCTAGTTCTGATGATGCTGCTGCCCATCTCAATAATTTTGTTGAACTTTGTGAAATACAAAAGTATAAAGATGTAGATGGTGATATTATTAAATTGAAAGTGTTTCCTTTCTCATTAAGAGGAAGAGCTAAAGATTGGTTGCTATCTTTGCCTAAGAATAGTATTGATTCATGGACTAAATGCAAGGATGCTTTTATTGGTAGATATTATCCTCCCGCTAAAATTATTTCTTTGAGAAGTAGCATAATGAATTTTAAACAATTAGATACTGAACATGTTGCTCAAGCATGGGAGAGAATGAAAACTTTGGTAAAGAATTGCCCAACCCATGGACTGACTACTTGGATGATCATCCAAACCTTCTATGCAGGACTAAATTTTTCTTCGAATTTATTGGATTCACTGCTGGAGGTACCTTTATGTCCATCACATTGGGGGCGGCTACAAAACTTCTTGATGATATGATGATAATTACTACTCTGAATGGCACACGGAAAGAGCTCCACAAGGTAAGAAGGTAAATTCTGTTGAAGAAACCTCTTCCTTGAGTGATAAGATTGATGTGATTATGTCTATGCTTGTTAATGGTAGATCTAATGTTGATCCAAATAATGTTCCTTTAGCTTCATTGGTTGCTCAAGAAGAAAATGTTGATGTGAATTTCATTAAAAATAATAATTTCAACAACAATGCTTATAGGAACAACTCTGGTAATAACTATAGGCCATATCCTTCTGCTAATGGTAATGGTTATGGTCTTATGGGAATTCTTACAATAATAATAGGAGTGTACCCTCTGGTCTTGAAGCCATGCTTAAAGAATTTATTAGTACACAAACTGCTTTTAACAAATCTGTTGAGGAAAAGCTTGATAAAATTGATACTATCGCTTCTAGAGTTGATAGACTTGCCTCTGATGTAAATCTTTTAAAATTGAAAGTTATGCCTAATAATGATATTGATAATAAGATTACTACTACAGCAAATGCCATCCAAGTTAGAATTAATGAGAATATAAGATTAATGGCTGAACTACGTGCTAGGTGGGATAGAGAAGAAAATGAAAAACTAGCTAAAGAGAATAATGTAGCTAAAGTTTGGACTATTACCACCACTAGTAATGCTAATTCTTCACATGTTGCTGCACCTCCTACTATCAATGGTAAAATAATTGGTGTTGGCAATGTTTCTACTCCTAGTGCAAAGCGTACAAAACTGCCTGAAATTGCTAAAACTGCTGAAACTGCTTGTGATAAAACTGCTGAAATTTTTTCCAACCTTGGGAACAATGATCCCATTGCTGTAGCTCATAATGATTTAGATTTTGATGATTGCCACATCTCTGAAGTTATAAAGTTCTTACAAAAACTTGCTAAAAGTCCTAATGCTAGTGCTATAAATTTAGCCTTTACCAAACATATTACAAATGCTCTCATAAAAGCTAGAGAAGAGAAACTAAAACTTGAAACCTCTATTCCTAGAAAGTTAGAAGATGGTTGGGAGCCCATCATTAAAATGAAATTCAATGACTTTGAATGTAATGCTTTATGTGATCTTGGTGCAAGTATTTCTGTTATGCCTAAAAAGATTTATGATATGCTTGACTTGCCACCATTGAAGAATTGTTATTTGGATGTTAATCTCGCTGATAATGCTAAAAAGAAACCTTTGGGAGGATTGATAATGTGCATATTACGGTTAACAATAACCTTGTCCCCGTTGATTTTGTTGTCTTGGATATCGAATGCAATGCATCTTGTCCTATTGTGTTGGGAAGACCTTTTCTTCGAACCGTTGGTGCTGTTATTGATATGAGGGAAGGTAATATTAAATATCAATTTCCTCTCAAGAAAGGTATGGAACACTTCCCTAGAAAGAGAATGAAGTTGCCTTTTGATTCTATTATTAGAACAAGCTATGATGTTGATGCTTCTACTCTCGATGTTACTTGATTTGCACTTTCTGCGCCTAGCTGAAAGGCGTTAAAGAAAAGCGCTTATGGGAGACAACCCATGTTTTTACCTACAGCAATTTTTTGTTTTGTTGAGTCTTGGAAGTTGTTTACTACTGTAGCAACCTCTCCTTATCATGTTTTTGTGCCAAGTAAAGTTTCTATGTCAAAGTTGATGTTATATTTGGGATTGCTGCGCAGAAAGCATTGCTGTCTGTCACGAATCTGGGCACAGTTCTCTGTAGAAAATTCGAAAAAATCTGCCAATTTACGAGCGTGATCCTCAGATATGTACGCAACTTTCATTAGTTTTGAGTTTTTCCATTTGAGCAAGTCTGGTGCCAACTTTAAATTCGTCTTTACGGACTGTTCTGTTTTTGACAGATTCTGCCTTTTATTTCGCATTGCCTCTTTTGCTATGTTGGATTTATTTCTTTGATCCACTAATGTCCAGTAGCATTATGCAATGTCCAGAAGTGAAAATAATGATTGTGTCACCTCTGAATGTGTGAATTATTAATCCACTAACCCTCTAATGAGTTTGCTTAAAGTTTGGTGTGAAGGAAGTTTTCAAGGGTCAAGAGAGGAGAATGATATACTATGATCAAGAGGAGTGAAAGCTCTAAGCTTGGGGATGCCCCCGTGGTTCATCCCTGCATATTTTAAGAAGACTCAAGCGTCTAAGCTTGGGGATGCCCAAGGCATCCCCTTCTTCATCGACAACATCATCAGGTTCCTCCCCTGAAACTATATTTTTATTCAATCACATCTTGTGTTCTTTACTTGGAGCGTCGGTTTGTTTTCGTTTTTGTTTTTGTTTGAATAAGATGGATCCTAGCATTCACTTTGTGGGAGAGAGACACGCTCCGCTGTTGCATATGGACACATGTGTCCTTAGGCTTTACTCATAATGTTCAAGGCGAAGTTTCTTCTTCGTTAAATTGTTATATGGTTGGAATTGGAAAATGCTACATGTAGTAATTCTAAAATGTCTTGGATAATGTGATACTTGGCAATTGTTGTGCTCATGTTTAAGCTCTTGCATCATATGCTTTGCACCTATTAATGAAGAAATACATAGAGCTTGCTAAAATTTGATTTGCATATTTGGTTTCTCTAAGGTCTAGATAATATCTAGTATTGAGTTTTGAACAACAAGGAAGACGGTGTAGAGTCTTATAATGTTTACAATATGTCTTTTATGTGAGTTTTGCTGCACTTGTTCATCCTTGAGTTTGCTTCAAATAACCTTGCTAGCCTAAACCTTGTATCGAGAGGGAATACTTCTCATGCATCCAAAATCCTTGAGCCAACTACTATGCCATTTGTGTCCACCATACCTACCTACTACATGGTATTTCTCCGCCATTCCAAAGTAAATTGCTTGAGTGCTACCTTTAAAATTCCATCATTCACCTTTGCAATATATAGCTCATGGGACAAAATAGCCTTAAAAACTATCGTAGTATTGAATATGTACTTATGCACTTTATATTTTATTAAGTTGCTTGTTGTGCGATAACCATGTTCTGGGGAACGCCATCAACTATTGTTGAATATCATGTGAGTTGCTATGCATGTCCGTCTTGTCTGAAGGTCTATCATTTTAGTGGTTGGAGCATGCAAAATTGTTAGAGAAGAACATTGGGCCGCTAACTAAAGCCATGAACCATGGTTGAAGTTTCAGTTTTGGACATATATCCTCAATCTCATATGAGAATAATAACTTTGCTACATGCTTATGCATTTAAGAGGAGTCCATTATCTGTTGTCCATGTTGTCCCGGTATGGATGTCTAAGTTGAGAATAATCAAAAGCGAGAAATCCAAAATGCGAGCATTCTCCTTAGACATGCGGCATGGAGGTACCCCTTTGTGACACTTGGTTGAAACATGGCATGCAAAGATCCGGTCCAAGCTAAGTAGGACAAGGTGCGGGCACTATTAGTATACTATGCATGAGGCTTGCAACTTGTAAGATATAATTTTCATAACTCATATGCTTTATTACTACCGTTGACAAAATTGTTTCATGTTTTCAAAATAAAAGCTCTAGCACAAATACAACAATCGATGCTTTCCTCTTTGAAGGACCATTCTTTTACTTTTATTGTTGAGTCAGTTTACCTATCTCCTTCCACCTTAAGAAGCAAACACTTGTGTGAACTGTGCATTGATTCCTACATACTTGCATATTGCACTTGTTATATTACTTTATGTTGACAATATCCATGAGATATACATGTTATAAGTTGAAAGCAACCGCTGAAACTTAATCTTCCTTTGTGTTGCTTCAACACCTTTACTTTGATTTATTGCTTTATGAGTTAACTCTTATGCAAGACTTATTGATGCTTGTCTTGAAGTACTATTCATGAAAAGTCTTTGTCATATGATTCACTTGTTTACTCATGTCATTACCTTTGTTTTGATCGCTGCATTCATTACATATGTTTACAAATAGTATGATCAAGATTATGATGGCATGTCACTTCAGAAATTATCTTTGTTATCGTTTTACCTGCTCGGGACGAGCAGAACTAAGCTGGATACGTCTCCAACGTATCGATAATTTCTTATGTTCCATGCTACTTTATTGATGATACCTACATGTTTTATGCACATTATATGTCATATTTATGCATTTTCCGGAACTAACCTATTAACAAGATCCCGAAAGCCAGTTCTGTTTTCTGCTGTTTTTGGTTTCAAAAATCCTAGTAAAGAAATATTCTCGGAATTGGTGAAACTTTGCTTGGTCCTATTTTTGCATGAAGCTTCCAAGACCGAAGAGATAAGAAGTGAGGCCACGAGGCAGCCGGGAGGGTGGCGGCGGCCCAAGCCACAGCCGCGCCGACCACCTCTGGGCCCTCGTGTGGCCCCGCGTTGACCCTCCGCCTCGCAAAGCTTCCGTCGCGGGAAGCCCCGTGCACGAGAGCCACGTGCGGAAAACCTTACAGAGACGCCGCCGCCGCAAATCCCATCTCGGGGGATTAAGGTCGCCTCCGGCACCTGGGAGGGGATTCATCTCGGAGGACTCTACACCGCCATGGTCGCCCCGGAGTGATGAGTGAGTAGTTCACCCCTGGACCATGGGTCCATAGCAGTAACTAGATGGTCGTCTTCTCCTTGTTGTGCTTCATTGTTGGATCTTGTGAGCTGCCTAACATGACCAAGATCATCTATCTGTAATACTATATGTTGTGTTTGTCGGGATCCGATGGATAGAGAGTACTATGATTATGGTGATTATCAATCTATTGTTTATGTGTTGTTTATGATCTTGCATGCTCTCCGTTATTAGTAGAGGCTCTGGCCAAGTTTTTGCTCTTAACTCCAAGAGGGGGTATTTATGCTCGATAGTGGGTTCATGCCTTCATTGAACCTGGGATCGTGACAGTAGGTTCTAAGGTTGTGATGTGCTTGTTGCACTAGGGATAAAACATTGATGCTATGTCTAAGGATGTAGTTGTTGATTACATTACGCACCATACTTAATGCAATTGTCTGTTGCTTTGCAACTTAATACTGGAGGGGTTCGGATGATAACCTGAAGGTGGACTTTTTAGGCATAGATGCAGTTGGATGGCGGTCTATGTACTTTGTCGTAATGCCCGGATTAAATCTCACTATATTTATCATATCATGTATATGCATTATTATGCCTTTCTCTATTTGTCAATTGCCCGACTGTAATTTGTTCACCCAACATGCTTTATCTTATGGGAGAGACACCTCTAGTGAACTGTGGACCCCGGTCCTATTTTTTACATAGCATACAATCTACTTGTTTTACTGTTTTCTTTGCAAACATCTTCCACTCGATACGTTTAATCCTTTGTTACAGCAAGCCGGTGAGATTGACAACCTCACTGTTTCGTTGGGACAAAGTACTTGGATTGTGTTGCAGGTTCAGCGTTGGCGAATCCACAGTGTTGCGCATCACATTTCGCGACCATCAACCTTCAACGTGCTTCTTGGCTTGTTCGATTAAACCTTGGTTTCTTTCTGAGGGAAAACTCTTGCATCATACCTTCCTCTTGGGGTTCCCAACGAGCGTGTGAGTTACACGAATCATCCCAAAAGAGTTGAACAAGATTCTCAACTAACTAAAACTAGTGCTCCATCTAAGAAAAAGAAAAAGAAACATAAGAATGTTGTAGAATCCTCTGAACCTGTTAATGATCCTAATAGTATTTCTATTTCTGATGCTGAAACTGAAAGTGGTAATGAACATGATAAAGATAATGATAAGGATGATACTCCTGATAAAGAAGAGGTTGAAGAAGAACCTAAAAAGCATGCTAAAAATAAAAAGTACACTAAAGAAGATTTTATTGCTGAGAAACATGGTAATGAAAGAGAACCTTGGGTTCAAAAGCAAATGCCTTTTCCTGCTAAGAAACTAAAATCAAAGGAGGAGGAACATTATAATAAATTTTGTGATTGGATGAAACCTTTATTTTTGCAAATCCCTTTGACTGATGCTATTAAATTGCCTCCTTATTCAAAGTATATGAAAGATATTGTCTCTAACAAAAGGAAAATTCCCAATGAGGAGATTTCCACTATGCTCGCTAATTACTCCTTCAGTGGTAAGATTCCAAAGAAGCTTGGAGACCCAGGTATACCGACTATTCCTTGTTCCATCAAGAATAATTATGTTAGAACTGCTCTATGTGATTTGGGAGCAGGTGTTAGTGTAATGCCTTTTTCTCTTTATAAGAGACTTGATTTAGATAAGTTAATACCAACTGATATATCTTTGCAAATGGCTGATAAATCTACTGCTATTCCTGTTGGTGTATGTGAAAATGTTCCTGTTCAAGTTACTCAGCATTGCTTGATATTAACTGATTTTGTTGTGTTGGAAATGCCTGAAGATGATAATATGTCCATTATTCTTGGAAGACCCTTTCTTAATACTGCAGGGGCTGTTATTGATTGCAATAAAGGCATGGTTACTTTCAATGTTGATGATAAGGAACATACTGTCTATTTTCCCAAGAGGATTGATAAAGTATATGGAGTTAATACAATTTTTAATGTGAAAACTATCAAAGTGGGATCCATTGATTGTCCTATATATGAGCCTAAAGAAGAATATCAAACTCTTGTGATTGGATCCATATCAATTCAATATAAGGTAACATGATTGATTTGAGGTTTATTTCTTCTTATGTCATATAAAATCTATTTGGTAGCAAGACTTGATCAACCTTGTTAACAAGTATATTTTAATGCATAAGAGAGCTAAACAACATTTCTTTCTTTCTCCCTCCACTTATTTTACTTGCTGTAGCACTTTTGTTTTGCAATATGCTTTAGTTGTTTAAGATTTTGGAAATCATTTTCCTGCGCAGTAATAATTAATTTAACACCCAGAAATGTGCATTTTTCGAAGTTCTCTAAAAATTACAAAAATTATACTGGTAGTCCTATTTTTCGAAGAGGCACCTGGGAGCACCGGGGCTGACCAGTGGGGCACCCCAGGGTGGCACCCCACAGGCCGGCGCGGCCAGCAAGGGGGGCGCGCCACCCTGGTGTGTGGGCCCCCCTTTGCCCCACTTCAGCATCTCTTCCTCCCATGCTCTTCTCTCTCCCGAAAAAACTCGCACCAAGTTCCTCTCACTCGCGTTTCTGCTCAAGAACTCGCGATTTCTCGATCTCCTTGCTCAGCCCAGATTTCTGTCTGAAATTTGGCACATTTGCTCCTTGGTATGTGACTCCTTTGATTGTCCAATTAGAATTTTGTTTGGTTGAGTATATCTTGAATATTTTGCTGCTGTAGATAACATGTTTAGTGAGCTTGCATGCTTGTTCTAAGTGGTAGAAACTAGTTTTGATGCATGTTTAGTACTCTAGCAAGTTCCTATAGTAGTTCCCCTCAATTATATACCTTGAAATCAAATTTTATAATGGTTGTTGAAAATTTCAGAAGAGGAAGATGAAGAAATTCAAATTTGGAGAATTGTTCAAGAAAGGAACAACCAGCACCGGTAGGCCCTCAAGGGCGTCCACTCAAATTAGGCGATCCTACAATGAGGATGTCATCGCGCCTAGCTTCGCGCCCGAGGAGGACAATGGGGCTCCTAATGCTTCATCCTTCCCATGTTATGATTTTCTGACAAATGCAGGGATATTGGATGACTTCTTCACCCTTGTCAACAGGGCAGGCTTAGCCACCTACGTGGGAGATGAAAGGGAGCAATACTACAGGCTCACCAAAATTTTCGTTGAGAGCTTCAAGTTCCACAACACGCAATATGAGCCGACAGTTGCATTCAAGATCTATGATAATCCTGTTACTATGGAATTGGAAGAATTTTGTCGTGCATTGGATATTGCCCCTGTAGGTACAGCAAGGAGGATTGATGACAACCCCCGGGACCTGTTGGAGCTCTATCGAGGGATCACCGAAGATGATTGCCGCACCATTCAGCGCGGGAAGATAAGAAACATTCAACTCCCCGCCATTAAATATTTTGCATATTACATTGCTACTAGCATTTTGGGTAGAGAAAATACTAGCAATATCTCTAGCTACCATCTTGCTTTCTTGAATGCTGCACTTACTGGACAGACACTTTATCATCTTGGTTCTCTTATTGCTCGCCGCCTGTCTAGCAGGGGGCCTATTTTTGGAGGCACTTGTCTGAGCAAGTTTACCCATTTATTGATTCGACACAAGGGAGACAAAGAATACTTGTAAGCCTTAACAGCGGAGTTGTCAATTCAGCTACCTGGAAACAGACTTGCTCGCAAGAGTTTATCAGTAGTAACAGTTTTATAGCAGTAGGAATAGTGAAATAACAGCAGCGGTGAAATAAAGACAGCATTAGTGATTATAGTAAACAGCAGGATTAAAATACTGTAGGCACGGACGGATTAACGGGCGTTGCATGGATGAGAGAAACTCATGTAACAATCAAAGCAGGGCATTTGCAGATAATAATAAAACGGTATCCAAGTACTAATCAATCAATAGGCATGTGTTCCATATTTAGTCGTACGTGCTCGCAATGAGAAACTTGCACAACATCTTTTGTCCTACCAGCCGGTGGCAGCCGGGCCTCTAGGGAAACTACTGGAAATTAAGGTACTCCTTTTAATAGAGCACCGGAGCAAAGCATTAACACTCCGTGAACACATGTGATCCTCACATCACTACCATCCCCTCCGGTTGTCGCTTTCTGTCACTTCGGGGCCATTGGTTCCGGACAGCGACATGTGTATACAACTTGCAGGTAAGATCATAAACAACGAATATCTTCATGAATCAATAACATGTTCAGATCTGAGATCATGGCACTCGGGCCCTAGTGACAAGCATTAAGCATAACAAGTTGCAACAATATCATAAAAGTGACATCTACGGATACTAGGCACTATGCCCTAACAATCTTATGACTATTACATGACCAATCTCATCCAATCCCTACCATCCCCTTCAGCCTACAGCGGGGGAATTACTCACACATGGATGGGGGAAACATGGCTGGTTGATGGAGAGGCGTTGGCGGTGATGGCGGTGAAGATCTCCTCCAATTCCCCGTCCGGCGGAGTGCCAGAACGGAGACTTCTGGCTCCCGCGACGGAGTTTCGCGATGTGGCGGCTCTCTGGAGGGTTTACTGCGATTCGACTTCTCTGTGCGTTTTTAGGTCGAACCCGATAAGTAGTCCAAAGGGGGGCGTCGGAGGCCAGCCGAGGGGCCACACCATAGGGCCGCGCGGGCCCCCCTAGGCCGCGCCGCCTTATGGTGTGGGGCCCTCGGGCCTCCACCTTACTTCTCCTTCTGGCTCCGTCAGTATTCTGGGAAAATAGGGCCTTCTGCATAAATTCCGAGGTTTTTCCCGAAAGTTGGATTTCTGCACAAAAACGAGACACCAGCTGCTGAAAACAGCGTTAGTCCGTGTTAGTTGTATCCAAAATACACAAATTAGAGGCAAAACAATAGCAAAAGTGTTTGGGAAAGTAGATACGTTTTGGACGTATCAACTCCCCCAAGCTTAGCTTATTGCTTGTCCTCAAGCAATTCAGTTAACAACTGAGCGATAAAAGAACTTTCACGAACACATTTGCTCATATGATGTATATATTCTCATGCTATGGCTAATACTCAAGCAGTTCATAATGAGACACATGCAAATAAGATCATCCAACAGCTATGTCAATCATGGAGAGGTACCAACAATTAATAATAAGCATCATGAATCATGTATATAAGCAGGATTGCAATGTTCATAAGAGAATATGATAAAGTGGTATCTCGCTTGCCTGTATTTGATCGGCAAAACATAAATGCCGAGGCACCTCTGGAGTTCATAGAAAGACTAGAAGTAGTGATTGTCAAAGATAAAAGCATCAAAGTTATACCACAATCAATCATATTTTGAGACAAGCATATTATACTAAGAATGACAGTTGTGCTCTCAAGATAGTGCTCAAAGAAAGAATGGAGACACAACATAAAAGTAAAAGATTGACCCTTCGCAGAGGGAAGCAGGGATTAACATGCGCTAGAGCTTTTTATTTGTAAAGCAGGAGTAAAATTATTTTGAGAGGTGTTTGTTGTTGTCAACGAATGGTAATGGGTACACTAACTACCTCATCAACCGGACTCCTAAGAGCGGCTCCCATGAATTATTTGCATGTTTATGTGGCACTCCTTCCAACCTTTCTTACACAAACCATGGCTAACCGAATCCTCGGGTGCCTGCCAACAATCACATACCATGAAGGAGTGCCTTTTTATTTAAGTTTTATTATGATGATGACACTCCCCCCAACCTTTGCTTACACAAGCCATGGCTAACCGAATCCTTCGGGTGCCGTCCAACAATCACAAACCATGGAGGAGTGTCTATTTAAGTTAATTAATTTGGGACTGGGAATCCCATTGCCAGCTCTTTTTGCAAAATTATTGGATAAGCGGATGTGCCACTAGTCCATATGAGAGTCCGTCAAAAGTAAATGACAAGGTTGAAAGCTAAACACCACATACTTCCTCATGAGCTATGAAACATTAACACAAATTGAGAAGCATTTTGAAAGTTTTAAAGGTAGCGCATGAGAATTTACTTGGAATGGTTTGAAATGCCATGCATAGGTATTTATGGTGGACACTTTGGAACAACTTGGTTTTCAGGTGTTTGGAAGCACGAGCGGCGATCCCGCTCAGTACAAGTGAAGGCTAGCAAAAGACTAGGGAGCGACAAATCAAGAGAGCAGTAACTGTCATAATCATGCTTGCGGCAAAATAAATTAACGGAGGCATAAAAGTGATACAAGAACTCTGAAGCAATATAAATCATCGAGGCTTAATTGACTTTTTGTTCAGTCATATGCATGCGTGAGCATGTGCCAAGTCGATATAAATGAATTATTCAGAGGAGGATACCACAATGCCATACTTACTTATGAATAAAACAATGCAAGCGAACATCCATGACACGCTACTCATATTAATAAATTGGAGCTAAACATGAGAGATCATGAACTACTAGACTTCCTCACATAACATATACCTCACATGAACCAAATAAGCATGCTCACGTGGATGAGTATATGTACAAAAATGAAAACAAATAGAGTTCATACCAGCCTCTCACCACAATCAGATTGTCGTAGATCGTCATTATTGCCTTTTCACTTGTGTAGCTTGGATAATATGAAATGAAAACCACGCTCCAGCCACCGAAGACCATTGAACTCATGATGAACTTTACAAACCAAAGAAGAACAGCAAATATTTTTGGTGTTTTCGAATTAGAAACAAGAACGAAAGAAAACAAGCAAACAAAGCAAAATCTTTTTGGGTTTTCTCATAACAAACCAACGATAGCAAATAAAGTAAACTAAGAGCAAAGAACCAAATAAACAAATGGTGAAGAGAAACAACAGAAATATTTTTGGTCTTTTTGTGTTTTAGGAAAGAAACAAGGCGAAAACAAAAGAATGCAAACTAACAGAAACACAGAAAAGCAGGATGACAGAAATCTGCCAAATCCTGACAGCAGTACAGAAATCGAAATTAACAAAAATCTTCCATTGCTCAGACCAAAAAGTGTTCAACTAATGAAAGTTAGATAACAACCTGGGGCACATGCTCAAAAATTGGCAACTCAAAATAACGTTCTGGCTGTGCGCACGAATTTTTTTGGTAACAGCCCAGAATCTGTTTTTGGACAGCACTTCCCCAAATATCATCTCCCTCTCATTAGAAAACCACTCTAGAGACTAAACAAGTATGTACAAGTATCCAGCAACCATAATATGCAAAGAATGAGTGATGCCGGTATACCTCCCCCAAGCTTAGGCTTTTGGCCTAAGTGGAGTTCATTCCCAACGAGGGTCGGAGTTCCACGCCGGTGGATCATACATGGAGTGGTAATAGGGCCCCTGTGCAGAAGAATATCGTGGAGGTTCCACATGCCCATGATGTTGATATGAGGAGCTCGCTGCATCGGATGAAGAGTCGGGGTGCTCCTCGGCCTCCTCCACATCTTCCCTTGCACGACGGCTTTCCCTTTCTATGTATGCGTTTAGCTCATTTTCTGTGATCGACCACCCGTTCCTGGCATCAAGGTTAAACAAAGCAGGTGCAGGCAATCGTACTAGTTTTTCAATTTTCTTAGTTATACTCCAATTTTTCTTATACAAAGTTATCCTATAATGCAGGTTGTTCAAATTAGATGCATCTGAAATAAATTCATGTTTAATCATGGAAACAACATCAAGCTTCTCTATAGAAAGCGGAATATCTAAATGGTGAGGTTCTACACCATGCATAGCTAATAAGCGAGAGGCGATAAGACCTCCACAAATTCCTCCTTTCTCACGGTTAGTAGCAAGTCTACAAGCTATTAAAGCACCCAAATTATAAGTCCTATCCTGTTGCAAAGCAGCAGCTAAGAAAGCCAAATCTTGGACAGATAATTTACCTCCAGTCTTTCTCGCAAGAACGCACTTTGTAACGAAATAAGCAAAGTAGCGGATAGCTGGCTGTTGAATGCTACTAATCTTACCACTATCATTGGAGAAGCTCCTCCCATTACAAATCATTGTATAAAGATTTGAGAGCTCCCGCGGTGTTCCCCTGATCTTCTCGCAGGATCCCCACCGCGGCACTCTAATTGCTGTACAAAAATCACTGAAAGGCAAGTCGATAGTTTTGTTATAAATCTTGTACCGGACCATGGGGTTAGTTTGAGACCGGTGAAATTCGAAATCCTGCACAACCGACACCGTTAGTTTAGCATATTGGTGAGGTTCACCAACAGTAAAACCTTCCAATCCTGCATTGGAAATCAGTGTTTGAACATCTTGCAGGATTCCTGCATTCCGCATAAAATCCGTGCATGGGTAATAAGAGGGGTATACTCCCTCTTCACGATGAACTCTCATGACTTGCTGTACCTCCAACTCTTGTTGGTTAAGTTGGTGCATACTCCCTTCCATTTTCTGAAATTTTTCAACAATCATTATAAAATTTGATTTCAAGGTATATAATTGAAGGGAACTACTATAGGAACTTGCTAGAGTACTAAACATGCATCAAAACTAATTTCTTCCACTTAGAACAAGCATGCAAGCTCACTAAACATGTTATCTACAGCAGCAAAATATTCAAGATATACTCAACCAAATGAAATTCTAATTGGACAATCAAAGGAGTCACATACCAAGGAGTAAATGTGCCAAATTTCAAACAGAAATCTGGGCTGAGCAAGGAGATCGAAAAATCGCGAGTTCTTGAGCAGAAACACGAGTGAGAGGAACTTGGTGCGAGTTTTTTCGGGAGAGAGAAGATGCTGGGAGGAAGAGATGAAGTAGTGGGGCAAGGAGGGGCCCACACCACAGGGTGGCGCGCCCACCTCCTTGGCCGCGCCGGCCTGTGGTGTGGCACCCTCTGGTGCCCCACAGGTCATCCTCTGGTACTCCCAGGTGCCTCGTCGAAAAATAGGACCAACGGTGTAATTTTTGTAATTTTTAGAGAACTTCGAAAAATGCACATTTCTGGGTATTAAATTAATGATTACTGCGCAGGAAAATGATTTCTAAAATCTTAAACAACTAAAGCATATTGCAAAACAAAAAGTGCTACAGCAAGTAAAATAAGTGGAGGAAGAAAGAAAGAAATGTTGTTTAGCTCTCTTATGCATTAAAATATACTTGTTAACAAGGTTGATCAAGTCTTGCTACCAAATAAATTTTATATGACATAAGAAGAAATAAACCTCAAATCAATCATGTTACCTTATATTGAATTGATATGGATCCAATCACAAGAGTTTGATATTCTTCTTTAGGCTCATATATAGGACAATCAATAGATCCCACTTTGATAGTTTTCACATTAAAAATTGTATTGACTCCACATACTTTATCAATCCTCTTGGGAAAATAGACAGTGTGTTCCTTATCATCAACATTGAAAGTAACCATGCCTTTATTGCAATCAATAACAGCCCCTGCAGTATTAAGAAAGGGTCTTCCAAGAATAATGGACATATTATCATCTTCAGGCATTTCCAACACAACAAAATCAGTTAATATCAAGCAATGCTGAGTAACTTGAACAGGAACATTTTCACATAAACCAACAGGAATAGCAGTAGATTTATCAGCCATTTGCAAAGATATATCAGTTGGTATCAACTTATCTAAATCAAGTCTCTTATAAAGAGAAAAAGGCATTACACTAACTCCTGCTCCCAAATCACATAGAGCAGTTCTAACATAATTATTCTTAATAGAACAAGGAATAGTCGGTATACCTGGGTCGCCAAGCTTCTTTGGAATCTTACCATTGAAGGAGTAATTAGCGAGCATAGTGGAAATTTCCTCATTGGGGATTTTCCTTTTGTTAGTAACAATATCTTTCATATACTTTGAATAAGGAGGCAATTTAATAGCATCAGTCAAAGGGATTTGCAAAAATAAAGGTTTCATCCAATCACAAAATTTATTATAATGTTCCTCCTCCTTTGATTTTAGTTTCTTAGCAGGAAAAGGCATTTGCTTTTGAACCCAAGGTTCTCTTTCATTACCATGTTTCTCAGTAATAAAATCTTCTTTAGTGTACTTTTTATTTTTAGCAGGCTTTTCAGGTTCTTTTTCAATTTCTTCTTTATCAGGAGTATCATTCTTATCATTATCTTCCTCATGTTCATTACCACTTTCAGTTTCAGCATCAGAAATAGAAATACTATTAGGATCATTAACAGGTTCAGAGGATTCTACAACATTCTTATGTTTCTTTTTCTTTTTCTTAGATGGAGCACTAGTTTTAGTTAGTTGAGAATCTTGTTCAACTCTTTTGGGATGCCCTTCAGGATATAGAGGATCCTGGGTAGAAACACCACCTCTAGTTGTTACTTCATAAGCATGTTTTTCTTTAGAATTATTTCCCAACAAGTCATTTTGCACTTTAGTAAGTTGATCAATTTGAGTTTGAACCATTTGAAAATGTTTAACAAGTATCTTAACATCATTGGAGGTTCTCTCCACAATACCATGCAATTCACTAATAGCTCGAGAATTTTCCATTAAATGATTCTCTACTCTCATATTAAAGTTTTCTTGCTTAACAATATAATTATCAAACTCATCTAAGCATTGAGCAGGAGGTTTTGAATACGGAATATCTTCCCTAGTAAAGCGTTGAAGAGAGTGTACCTCAATCATGGATGAAGGGGGAGTTATCTCACATAAATCTTCTATAGGAGGTAAATTCTTCACATCTTCAGGTTTAATACCCTTCTCTTTAAGAGACTTCTTGGCTTCCCTCATATCTTCATCATTTAATTTAATCATACCCCTCTTCTTCACTATCGGTGTCGGGGTTGGTTCAGGTGTAGACCAATCATCATGATTCCGGCCTATTTTAGCCAATAATTCTTCAGCGTCGTCTGGAGTTCTTTTCCTGAAAACACAACCAGCACAACTATCCAGGTATGCCCTAGACTCAATGGTTAGTCCACTATAAAATATATCAAGTAAATCATGCTTTTCCAAATCATGGTCAGGCTGAGCTCTAATAAGAGAGCAAAATCTAGCCCAAGCCTCAGGCAATTTCTCTCCATCTTCCTGGTCAAAATTATAAATTCTCTGCAAAGCAGCATGTTGAGCACTAGCAGGAAAGTATTTCCGGAAGAAAACATCAAGCAATTCTTTTGGACTTTTAATAGAACCAGGAGGCAAATTATTATACCAAGTTTTAGCATCATCCTTTAATGAGAAAGGAAAAATTTTAGCGACAAAATAAGTACGCATCTTAATATCATCAGAAAACAAGCCACTAAGAGTAGATAACTCAGTCATGTGTTCAACAGCACTTTCTTTTTCAGTACCACAAAAGGGTGTTTTCTCAACAATAGCTATATGAGATAAATCAAGAGAAAAATCATAATCTTTATCCCTAATGTTTATAGGAGATGTGGCAAATTTAGGATCAGGAGATAATTTATATCTAACAGCATGTTCCGCAAGCAACTTTTTAATTTTTCTTGCATCAGTAGTAGCATTGCATTTTTCAATAAAATCATCATCAAGCTCTACATAATCTTCATCAAGATCATCACTAGAATATTCAACAGACTCAGGTGAATTAACAGGTGTAGCAGCATTTTCATTAGGAGTTTCAGTATTTTCAATTTGTCTAGACTTAGCAATTGTAGCATCTAGAAAAGATCCTAACGAACCATCATTATCAAGCACAGCAGAAGCATCATCACAATTATGAGAGGAATTTTCAGATTCAGCAGAAGTACCAGCATTTGAAGCTTGTGGTGGTGAAACAAGTTTACTTATCACAGATGGTGAATCAAGAGCAGCAGAGGTACTAAGAGTTGTACCTTTTCTTGTAGTGGATGGTAATATGGCGATCTTAGTATCGCGAGGTTTACCCATAATGGAGAATTTGCAGCGAACAATATCAATCCAAGTGAACTTCCAAATAAAGCTATGCTCCCCGGCAACGGCGCCAGAAAATAGTCTTGATGACCCACAAGTATAGGGGATCGCAACAGTCTTGAGGGAAGTATTACCCAATTTATTGATTCGACACAAGGGGAGACAAAGAATACTTGTAAGCCTTAGCGGAGTTGTCAATTCAGCTGCACCTGGAAACAGACTTGCTCGCAAGAGTTTATCAGTAGTAACAGTTTTATAGCAGTAGGAATAGTGAAATAACAGCGGTGAAATAAAGACAGCAGTAGTGATTATAGTAAACAGGGATTAAAATACTGTAGGCACGAGGGACGGATTAACGGGCGTTGCATGGATGAGAGAAACTCATGTAACAATCAAAGCAGGGCATTTGCAGATAATAATAAAACGGTATCCAAGTACTAATCAATCAATAGGCATGTGTTCCATATTTAGTCGTACGTGCTCGCAATGAGAAACTTGCACAACATCTTTTGTCCTACCAGCCGGTGGCAGCCGGGCCTCTAGGGAAACTACTGGAAATTAAGGTACTCCTTTTAATAGAGCACCGGAGCAAAGCATTAACACTCCGTGAACACATGTGATCCTCACATCACTACCATCCCCTCCGGTTGTCCCGATTTCTGTCACTTCGGGGCCATTGGTTCCGGACAGCGACATGTGTATACAACTTGCAGGTAAGATCATAAACAACGAATATCTTCATGAATCAATAACATGTTCAGATCTGAGATCATGGCACTCGGGCCCTAGTGACAAGCATTAAGCATAACAAGTTGCAACAATATCATAAAAGTGACATCTACGGATACTAGGCACTATGCCCTAACAATCTTATGACTATTACATGACCAATCTCATCCAATCCCTACCATCCCCTTCAGCCTACAGCGGGGGAATTACTCACACATGGATGGGGGAAACATGGCTGGTCGATGGAGAGGCGTTGGCGGTGATGGCGGTGAAGATCTCCTCCAATTCCCCGTCCGGCGGAGTGCCAGAACGGAGACTTCTGGCTCCCGCGACGGAGTTTCGCGATGTGGCAGCTCTCTGGAGGGTTTCGGCGATTCGACTTCTCTCGTGCGTTTTTAGGTCGAACCCGATAAGTAGTCCAAAGGGGGGCGTCGGAGGCCAGCCGAGGGGGCCACACCATAGGGCCGCGCGGGCCCCCCTAGGCCGCGCCGCCTTATGGTGTGGGGCCCTCGGGCCTCCACCTTACTTCTCCTTCTGGCTCCGTCAGTATTCTGGGAAAATAGGCATAAATTCCGAGGTTTTTCCCGAAAGTTGGATTTCTGCACAAAAACGAGACACCAGAGAATTCTGCTGAAAACAGCGTTAGTCCGTGTTAGTTGTATCCAAAATACACAAATTAGAGGCAAAACAATAGCAAAAGTGTTCGGGAAAGTAGATACGTTTTGGACGTATCAGGGCCTATTTTGGAGGAACTATTGCACTGCGCATTTTAACACATTTAAGACTTCCTCTTGATTCTAATGATGTGCCATTAACCCCTAGGAGACTAGATATTGCTGCTATGAAGAGTCATCATTTTGTTACTACTGATTCCACTATAGATAATATGGTCTATAGAATGTTGTTTGCTGATGGGAATGAGAAGGAAATCCCTCTTCCCCAGCCAGGTTTGTTCAATATTGACAGGCAATCATGGTCGCTCACTAAGGAGGAGGTGGAGGAACATATGAAGATACAAGACTTCCACCAGCAGCCTGGAACCGGGTCGTTCTTCGTCGTACTACGGAGACACCACTTCATGGGGACCGTGGGAATGAACTCCACTTAGGCCAAAAGCCTAAGCTTGGGGGGAGGTATACCGGCATCACTCATTCTTTGCATATTATGGTTGCTGGATACTTGTACATACTTGTTTAGTTTCTTAGAGTGGTTTTCTAATGAGAGGGAGATGATATTTGGGGAAGTGCTGTCCAAAAACAGATTCTGGGCTGTTACCAAAAAAATTCGTACGCACAGCCAGAACGTTATTTTGAGTTGCCAATTTTTGAGCATGTGCCCCAGGTTGTTATCTAACTTTCATTAGTTGAACACTTTTTGAGCTGAGCAATGGAAGATTTTTGTTAATTTCGATTTCTGTACTGCTGTCAGGATTTGGCAGATTTCTGTCATCCTGCTTTTCTGTGTTTCTGTTAGTTTGCATTCTTTTGTTTTCGCTTTGTTTCTTTCCTAAAACACAAAAAGACCAAAAATATTTCTGTTGTTTCTCTTCACCATTTGTTTATTTGGTTCTTTGCTCTTATTTTACTTCGTTTGCTATCGTTGGTTTGCTATGAGAAAACCCAAAAAGATTTTGCTTTGTTTTCTTGTTTCTTTTGTTCTTGTTTCCAATTCGAAAACACCAAAAATATTTGCTGTTCTTCTTTGGTTTGTAAAGTTCATCATGAGTTCAATGGTCTTCGGTGGCTGGAGCGTGGTTTTCATTTCATATTATCCAAGCTACACAAGTGAAAAGCAATAATGACGATCTACAACAATTGGATTGTGGTGAGAGGCTGGTATGAACTCTATTTGTTTTCATTTTTGTACATATACTCATCCATGTGAGCATGCTTAGTTGGTTCATGTGAGGTATATGTTATTTGAGAAAGTCTAGTAGTTCATGATCTCTCATGTTTAGCTCCAATTTATTAATATGAGTAGCATGTCATGGATGTTCGCTTGCATTGTTTTATTCATAAGTAAGTATGGCATTGTGGTATCCTCCTCTGAATAATTCATTTATATCGACTTGGCACATGCTCACGCATGCATATGACTGAACAAAAAGTCAATTAAGCCTCGATGATTTATATTGCTTCAGAGTTCTTGTATCACTTTTATGCCTCCGTTAATTTATTTTGCCGCAAGCATGATTATGATTTGTGCTCTCTTTTTTGCTAGCCTTCACTTGTACTGAGCGGGAACGCCGCTCGTGCTTCCAAACACCTGAAAACCAAGTTGTTCCAAAGTGTCCACCATAAATACCTATGCATGGCATTTCAAACCATTCCAAGTAAATTCTCATGCGCTACCTTTAAAACTTTCAAAATGCTTCTCAATTTGTGTTAATGTTTCATAGCTCATGAGGAAGTATGTGGTGTTTAGCTTTCAACCTTGTCATTTACTTTTGACGGACTCTCATATGGACTAGTGGCACATCCGCTTATCCAATAATTTTGCAAAAAGAGCTGGCAATGGGATTCCCAGTCCCAAATTAATTAACTTAAATAGACACTCCTCCATGGTTTGTGATTGTTGGACGGCACCCGAAGGATTCGGTTAGCCATGGCTTGTGTAAGCAAAGGTTGGGGGAGTGTCATCATCATAATAAAACTTAAATAAAAGGCACTCCTTCATGGTATGTGATTGTTGGCAGGCACCCGAGGATTCGGTTAGCCATGGTTTGTGTAAGAAAGGTTGGAAGGAGTGCCACATAAACATACAAATAATTCATGGGAGCCGCTCTTGTGAGTCCGGTTGATGAGGTAGTTAGTGTACCCATTACCATTCGTTGACAACAACAAGCACTTCTCAAAATAATTTTACTCCTGTTTTAAAAATGAAAAGCTCTAGCGCATGTTAATCCCTGCTTCCCTCTGCGAAGGGTCAATCTTTTACTTTTATGTTGTGTCTCCATTCTTTCTTTGAGCACTATCTTGAGAGCACAATTGTCATTCTTAGTATAATATGCTTGTCTCAAAATATGATTGATTGTGGTATAACTTTGATGCTTTTATCTTTGACAATCACTACTTCTAGTCTTTCTATGAACTCCAGAGGTGCCCGGGCATTTATGTTTTGCCGATCAAATACGGGCAAGCGAGATACCACTTTATCATATTCTCTTATGAACATTGCAATCCTGCTTATATACATGATTCATGATGCTTATTATTAATTGTTGGTACCTCTCCATGATTGACATAGCTGTTGGATGATCTTATTTGCATGTATCTCATTATGAACTGCTTGAGTATTAGCCATAGCATGAGAATATATACATCATATGAGCAAATGTGTTCGTGAAAGTTCTTTTATCGCTCAGTTGTTAACTGAATTGCTTGAGGACAAGCAATAAGCTAAGCTTGGGGGGAGTTGATACGTCCAAAACGTATCTACTTTCCCGAACACTTTTGCTATTGTTTTGCCTCTAATTTATGTATTTTGGATACAACTAACACGGACTAACGCTGTTTTCGCAGAATTGCTCGTGTCTCGTTTTGTGCAGAAATCCAACTTTCCGGAAAAACCTCGGAATTTATACAGAAGGCCCAATTTTCCCAGAAGACTCACGGAGCCAAGGGCAAGCCAGGTGGGAACGAGGGCCCCACACAGGCCGGCGCGGCGGGGGGGCCCGCGCGGCCCTAGTGTGTGGCCCCCTCGGCTGGCCGACGCCCTCCTTCGGACTACTTATCGGCCTCGACCTAAAAACGCACGGAGAGAAGTCGAAGTCGCCAGAAACCCTCCAGAGAGCCGCCACATCGCGAAACTCCGTCACGGGAGCCAGTCTCCGTTCGGCACTCCAGGACGGGGAATTGGAGGAGATCTTCACCGCCAACGCCTCTCCATCGACCAGCCATGTTTCCCCCATCCATGTGTGAGTAATTCCCCCGCTGTAGGTTGAAGGGGATGGTAGGGATTGGATGAGATTGGTCATGTAATAGTCATAAGTTTGATAGGGCATAGTGCCTAGTATCCGTAGATGTCACTTTTATGATATTGTTGCAACTTGTTATGCTTAATGCTTGTCACTAGGGCCCGAGTGCCATGATCTCAGATCTGAACATGTTATTGATTCATGAAGATATTCGTTGTTTATGATCTTACCTGCAAGTTGTATACACATGTCGCTGTCCGGAACCAATGGCCCCGAAGTGACAGAAATCGGGACAACCGGAGGGGATGGTAGTGATGTGAGGATCACATGTGTTCATGTTAATGCTTTGCTCCGGTACTCTATTAAAAGGAGTACCTTAATTTCCAGTAGTTTCCCTAGAGGCCCGGCTGCCACCGGCTGGTAGGACAAAAGATGTTGTGCAAGTTTCTCATTGCGAGCACGTACGACTAAATATGGAACACATGCCTATTGATTGATTAGTACTTGGATACCGTTTTATTATTATCTGCAAATGCCCCTGCTTTGATTGTTATATGAGTTTCTCTCATCCATGCAACGCCCGTTAATCCGTCCCTGTGCCTACAGTATTTTAATCCTGCTGTTTACTATAATCACTACTGCTGTCTTTATTTCACCGCCTGTTATTTCACTATTCCTACTGCTATAAAACTGTTACTACTGATAAACTCTTGCGAGCAAGTCTGTTTCCAGGTGCAGCTGAATTGACAACTCCGACATTACAAGTTGTAGGGGTTTAACAATAAAATAAGGAGGGTAATACTTCCCTGGGGGTTTGCACCCCTAAATTAAGGAGGAGATGACCGTTGTGGGGGTTTACACAATAAATTAAGGAGGAGATGACCGTTGTGGGGGTATATATCTCAACAAAAAAGTAATGCGGACTATCTTGACGGAAATGGAACTTCGTGATATAGTTTATCATTTTACCGTGAAAAGTAATGCCTAAAAGAAATGGTAATTCGTGATAGTTTATCATTTTACCGTAATGGCTACAACAAATCGTTGATGGTTTATCATTTTTTGCGTGTAAAGTAATGGCTACAAGAAATGGGTGATGGTGTATCATTTTTTGCGTGAAAAGTAATGGCTACAACAAAATCGGTGATGGTTTATCGTTTTTTGCGTGAAAAGTAATGGCTACAAGAAATGGGTGATGGTGTATCATTTTTTGCGTGAAAAGTAATGGCTACAACAAAATCGGTGATGGTTTATCGTTTTTTGCGTGAAAAGTAATGGCTACAAGAAATGGGTGATGGTGTATCATTTTTTGCGTGAAAAGTAATGGCTACAACAAAATCGGTGATGGTTTATCGTTTTTTGCGTGAAAAGTAATGGCTACAAGAAATGGGTGATGGTGTATCATTTTTTGCGTGAAAAGTAATGGCTACAACAAAATCGGTGATGGTTTATCATTTTTTGCGTGAAAAGTAATGGCTACAAGAAATGGGTGATGGTGTATCATTTTTGCGTGAAAAGTAATGGCTACAACAAATTAGTGATGGTTTATCATTTTTTGCGTGAAAAGTAATGCCTAAAAGAGTTTATAATTTAGCTCGTGAAAAATAATGCAGAAAACCAAACTTTAGCGTACTGGGTAACCGCCCTTTCGCATACATAGAGGGTGGAAGCTAACCGACGACAGAGAGAGAGAGGGTGGTGGCCCCGACCAGAGAGAGAGATAGGGGTTATCCTGCCCGTTAGATCATACGATCAACGGTCGGCGGGCACGATCCGCGTGACATGGGCTAGACCAATCAGGGCAATGTTGGGCGTCTGTGAGAGTTTGTGAAGGGAGAGGGCAAAACTGAGTAGTATCAAGAAACCAAGGGCAAGTGAGTAGTAAACAGACTAAGGGATTCAAATATGAGATTTAAAAAATGGAAAATGCGTGTTTTGTACAATGAAACCCATCTTGGCCTACCTCAAACTATTTGCAATACAAATCTACATGAGTGTGAAAATTATGGCCTCATTCAGACAAAGTATGTTTTGGGGAAAGCTGTTTTGGGTAGGGCTTATTATGGAAAACCATGCACCTTCATAGCTACTAGGTGATTTGAGAAGTGGCAATTTGTGGTAAAACTTGATTTATCTATGATTTGAGAAGTGGCAATTTGTGGTAAAGACTCCATGAGTAAGTGCCACTCTTTTTCGGAATTTTTTGCACATTAAATAACTCATTTAACTAGTTAATCTCATTTGTTGACTCTCTGTTGACCAGCCACTTGAGGGTAAAACTGAGTATATTGCACTAGCCAGTATTAGCACTCAAGGCGAAAACTGAGCACACAAAAAATGCTAGTATATGACTCGAGGGTATACCTGAGTATATCTAAATTTCCAGGGTTAGACTCGAGGACGCGTGTTGCGGTGCAGAAGTGGAAGACGTGCCATTGTTGACGCGTGTCGCGGTGCAGACGTGCAATAGTGGACGCGTAGGACGCGGGTCGCATTTAGGACGCGTAAGCCCCTCCCTCCCTCCCTCTGCACACAGTCGTCTCATTCTCGCTCACGCACGAAACCACCCCTCTCACGTCCCATCAACTTCTCCAAATCGAAAAAACCCCAACCGCCGTACGCACGCTACCCTGCCGGCGATGGAGAAGAAGAATGCGCCGGCGGCCGTCGCCTCCGAGCCCGTCGCCGCCGAGCCCGTCGCCTCCGAGGGCGGCGCATCCAAGCGCGGCGCCTCCGTGAACTGGGCCTCTCTCTCGGCTGATGGACCACTTCACAAGATCGGCGAATGCTTACTGGCGAACGAGGAGTACGCCGACACCTACTCTGCTATGAGGCAAGTCTGTAGAAATTGGCGCTCAGGTTTGCCTGAGCCCGACGTGCACCTGGACGAATGGATCATGCTAGACCACGCCCTTCCACGCGTCGCTGAGTTCACCTTCCTCCAACTCGGCACATCACGCTACGTCACCATAGATCTATCGGAAGTTCATACAAGGTTCAAATTCCTCCATATCTATAGGGTTAATCTACCTTTTTATTTTCAATCTTAAACATCTTAGTGCTGAATGTTATCTTCATCAATATATTTTAGATACTACTTTGTCGGCTTTTGCCGTGGCGTCATCGTGCTTGCCCAGAAGAACCCGCCGCACAAGATACGGCTTCTGAACCCACTCACAAAGAAATCGAACACTATGTTTGAGGCGCAGATGCCATCTGTTTTTCTGGATTCAGTCGCTGTAATCAAATCCCCGACTATGGTCTTCGTTGCCGCACATTACCCGTCGGAAATTGGTTGGGTCGATGAGAGCACTCCAACTAAGGATATAGATGAAGATTGGGGAGAAAAGATTTTCGATCAAGAACCATTGTCTGCGTTGCATTACCCCGTTCAATGGTGAACTGTATGCACTAGCTGTGGACAATTTTGAGTCCGGAAGAATAGTGTGCACCAATGTACAGTTGCAGCAGCGCGCGAGCACTGTCAAGATGGAGACACTAATTTCATTTCCAGAACTATGGAATGACAAGTTTCCCTCAGTATGAAACCAAGGTTTATCGAACCAGGAGCCAAGAAGCACGTGAAGGTTGTTGGTGGAGGAATGTAGTGCGGCGCAACACCGGTGAAACCGGCGCCAACATGGAACCTGCACAACACAATCAAAGTACTTTGCCCCAACGTAACAGTGAGGTTGTCAATCTCACCGGCTTGCTGAAAACAAAGGATTAAACGTATCGAGTGGAAGATGGTGTATTCAGATGTAAAAGAATGGACCGGGGTCCACAGTTCACTAGTGGTGTCTCTCCAATAAGATAACTAACATGTTGGGTGAACAAATTACAGGCGACAATTGACAAATAAAGATTCAATACATATCAACGATGATTACTATGTGATTTAATCAGGGCATTACGACAAAGTACATAGACCGCTATCCGGCATGCATCTATGCCTAAATAATCCACCTTCAGGTTATCATCCGAACCCCTTCCGGTATTAAGTTGCGAACAACAGATAATTGCATTAAGTATGGCGCGTAATGTAATCAACACAAATATCCTTAGACAAAGCATCAATGTTTTATCCCTAGTAGCAACATCACATCCACAACCTTAGAACCTTCTGTCACTGTCCCAGATTCAATGGAGGCATGAACCCACTATCGAGCATAATTACTCCCTCTTGGAGTTACAAGTATCAACTTGGCCAGAGCCTCTACTAGCAACGGAGAGCATGCAAGAACATAAACAACACATATATGATAGATTGATAATCAACTTAACATAATATTCTCTATTCATCGGATCTCACCAAACACAACATGTAGCATTACAAATAGATGATCTTGATCATGTTAGGCAGCTCACAAGATCTAATACAATGAAAGCACAAGCGGAGAAGACAACCATCTAGCTACTGCTATGGACCCATAGTCAAGGATGAACTACTCACGCATCAATCCGGAGGCGGGCATGATGATGTAGAGCCCCTCCGGTGATGTTTCCCCTCTCCGGCGGTGCCGAGGCGATCTCCTGAATCCCCGAGATGGGATTCGCGGCGGCGGCCTCTCAGTGTTTTCCGTATCGTGGCTCTCGGTACGGGGGGTTTCGCGACGGAGGCTTTAAGTAGGCGAAGGGTAGGTCGGGGGCGGCGCGAGGCGCCGACACAACGGGCCGCGCGGCCAGGGCCTGGGCCGCGCCGCCTGGTGTCTGGCCGCCTCGTGGCCCCACCGTTTCCTCTTCGGACTTCTGGAAGCTTCGTGCAAAAATAGGACCCGGGCGTTGATTTCGTCCAATTAGAGAATATTTCCTTACTAGGATTTACGAAACCAAAAATAGCAGAAAACAACAAGCGGCACTTCGGCATCTTGTTAATAGGTTAGTGCCGGAAAATGTAAAATAATGTTGTAAAGTGTGTATAAAACATTCAAGTATTGTAATAAAAGTAGCATGGAACATAAGAAATTATAGATACGTTTGCGACGTATCAAGCATCCCCAAGCTTAGTTCCTACTCGTCCTCGAGTAGGTAAACGATAACACAAATAATTTCTGAAGTGACATGCTACCAACATAATCTTGATCAACATTATTGTAAAGCATATGAGATGAATGGAGTGATCTGAACAAAAGATTGCTAACAAAGATAATGACTAAGCAAATGAATCATATAGCAAAACTTTTCATGAATAATACTTTCAAGACAAGTATCAATAAGACTTGCATAAGAGCTAACTCATAAGCAATAAATTCATAGTAGAATGCATTGAAGCAACACAAAGGATGATTAAGTTTCAGCAATTGCTTTCAACTTGTAACATGTATATCTCATGGATATTTGTCAACATAGAGTAATATAACAGGTGCAATAGGTAAACATGTAAGAATCAATGCACACAGTTAACACAAGTGTTTGCTTCTAAGATAGAAAGAAGTGGGTAAACTGACTCAACATAAAGTAAAAGATTGGCCCTTCGCAGAGGGAAGCATTGATTACTATTTTTGTGCTAGAGCTTTTGTTTTGAAAACATAGAAACAATTTTGTCAACGGTAGTAATAATTCATATGTGCTATGCATAATACTTCCTACAAGTTGCATGTCTCATGCATAGAGTACCAATAGTGCTCGCACCTTGTCCTACTATCTCGGAAACACGGATTCTCATCGCATAACATATGTTTCAACCAAGTGTCACAAAGGGGTACCTCTATGCCGCTTGTACAAAGGTCTAAGGAGAAAGCACGCATTGGATTTCTCGCTTTTGATTATTCTCAACTTAGACATCCATACCGGGACAACATAGACAACAAATAATGGACTCCTCTTTTTCATGCTTAAGCATTCAACAATAATTAATATTCTCATAAGAGATTGAGGTTGTATGTCCAAACTGAAACTTCCACCATGATACATGGCTTTAGTTAGCGGCCCAATGTTCTTCTCTAACATATGCATACTCAAACCATTTGATCATGAAGTCCACTACTTCAGACAAGACGAACATGCATAGCATCTCACATGATATCCAACAAAGATAAAGTTGATGGCGTCCCCAGAAACATGGTTACCGCTCAACAAGCAACTTATAAGAATTAAGACACATAACTACATATTCATCACCACAATAGTTTTTAAGCTATTTGTCCCATGAGCTATATATTGTAAAGGTAGAGGAATGAAATTTTAAAGGTAGCACTCAAGTAATTTACTTTGGAATGGCAGAAAAATACCACATAATAGGTAGATATGGTGGACACAAATGGCATGGTGTTTGGCTCAAGGTGTTTGGATGCACGAGAAGCATTTCCTCTCGGTACAAGGTTTGGGCTAGCAAGGTTGTTTGAAGCAAACACAAGTATGAACAGGTACAGCAAAACTCACACAAGAACATATTGCAAGCATTATGACTCTGTCTTCCTTGTTGTTCAAACACTTTACCCGAAAATATCTAGACTTAGAGAGATCAATCATGCAAACCAAATTAAACCACCGGGCGTGCCAGAATGTGTTACCTGCCAAAACCCACCGGCGGGCAATGGTTAAGCAACACGAAGAGCCGGGAGGCTCCCAAGGCCGCTTAGTGGACCCTGGCACCTCGCGTCGTCCCGCAAGTCTTCCAGCCACGTCCTGGCGGTTGCTAGGGCGTGCCACCTGACCTAGACCCGATCAGGAAGGTGTTAGTGCTTCGATTGTTCCTGCATGGTAGACACGTAAACATTAAATACGAGCCCTATCGGCTCTCAGGTTGCCCTATGGATCGGCTCAAAGAGCCGATCGCCCCATGGTTCACGTTGGATTTGCAATGACATGGGGATCCTGCTTGATCAAAACAAAGCTAAACCGATCTACGACAGTTTAGGGTTTTCACCGCATAACCGGAACGTCCTACGTGTAGTCGGGCCTAGCAGATACGGAAGATGATGCAAACTACCCCTACAAGAGGCCTAAAAACCAACATAACGTTGATTCCCGGAACATCCCTTGCAGGGACGGTAAACAACACCTAACGCACTACCGATCGTCCGACCCCAGCATAAGGCCTAACTATGCAGATATTAAACTAATCCTTGCGGAACAAACAACTATAACGGATCGGATCTACTAAGTAACGAACAAGCAAGATGCTGCCCTTACACCCAGAGATAGGTGTAAGGGCAGCTAGGTGTCGAGGGACGGCATTGCCACGCAGATATGCACGAGAAAGCATCAATGCAAGCCCCTAAACACCTAAAGATAAGTAGTGTTGCTCGCCATCAACAACGCTTCAGCACGAGCAGCACAAGGTAGACGAATATCGTGCCTAGATCGCAGATGCGATCTAGGCAGCATGATGCTTACCCGGAAGAAACCCTCGAAGGAAGGGGTGGCGATGCGCCTGATTTGTGTTTGTTGTGAACGTGATTGTCCTCCTTTTCCGATAACCCTAGATACATATTTATAGTCCAAGGGACTTTCTAATTGAGGCGTGCACCTAACCGTGCACGGGCCACTCTATCTGTTAATTCTAAACACGATACGATCTACTATATTACAGATACACGGGCAATTCAGCCCAAACTCTTAGCGCAAGGCCGCTTCAAAGATGCTCCACGTGTAATCTTCAAAGCCCATCTTCACTTACGGCCCATCTCCTGATTTGGCCAAAATCTGGTGATAACACATGCCCCCTGGTTTTGGTAATGATAATTTCAAAACCATCTGTTTTTCCTTCGAGGGGTCATGTCGTGGCAGAACAGAACCGTCGCAGTATTCTTCATCATGACGACTTGCCTTCCCAACTTCTCTGCACGATTTGACAGTTTTGGCACCATGTCCTCGAAAACTGCTCGACAATTAAATTTCCATCTCCTTTTATTTAACCGCATCGAACAGTTCTCCTCTTCATCCCCTCGCATCAGCACTTCCAAAAGCCCTCCTCTGCCACCATGTCTTCTTCTTCTTCCTCCTCTGCTGCATCAAGCCTCTCTGTCCAATCCTCCCCCCTCCGAGAGCCGACGCCAGAGTGGGACCCGCAAGAGGCCCACGCGGCCAACATCCGCCGCGCCATTGCCGACGGGGAGAGTCGAGCCACGACTTCTCCGTCGGTCGAGGACGACAAGTCCTCGACCGATGGGGAAACGACCTCCGATTCCTTGCATACGGGAACCGAGAGGAGGCGATGACGATCGCTTCTCCTGGGGCGATTTCACCTCCTCCGAGGAGGTGAAGGAAGAAGAAGAGGAGGAGGACGACACCTCCTCCGACGAGCCGCCGGCCAAGCGTCTCGCCTTGGCCGGGCAACCTTAGTGACTTCGACAGCGACGAAGACGGCTGGCGAGGATGATGAGGACAACGAGGGCCCTCCGGGTGGTCGCGGCAGCAGCGACGACGAGCCCGCCGAAAGCGCCGACAGCGGCGACGACGGCGATGACGAGGGCAGCAATGGCCCCTAGATAGGATCCTAGAATAGGATCAGTAGTAGTAGGAGGGGCAATGCATCCCCCTAGGCCTTCCTTTTGAGAGCAATCAGCTCTTTTCATGTAAGAAATCTGATTATCAATGAAGAAATTTCCCCAATTTGACTCTGCCGATTCCTTGCAAATTGATTTAGCCGATTCTCCCTTGTATTGACTTTGCCGATTGTTGGCCTGATCAACGCTCGATGAGCCGATGGCAACGCATCGGTCTCTTATGATAATTTCGAGATAGATCAATTCAGATCCTCAAATTCCAATCGAACAGGACCAAATCGCAATCGTGCAAACCTTAAACCTTGGAAATCCAAGTCCCCTGAGCTTAATGTTAGCTTTAATCGGCAAGACTCCAGAATTGATGCCTTCAGGAGAACTCTAGGACCATTGCTGAAAATCTTGACCGCCTACAACTTTCCTCGCGATGCTTTGTCTCTTTCCAGCAACAAACTGGCCTAGAGCCTAATCAATGATGACGGCTCCCTCTTCAATCTCCTCCCATCAACCTGATGTTCTTCTTCTGCGAGCTCGCCACCTTTCAACATGGTTACGATGCAGAGACAGCCGATTTCAATACCATCGGCTCTTCAGAGCGAAGAATCTTCAGGGCCAGCTGCCCCCCGAGCCTCAGTCAAGGCGAGAACAGAAGTGGACCAGCCAAATGGGCCATCATCGGCTTCCCAACTGTAGTGCAGCGTCAGCCGATTCTGACCAAATCGGCTTTCAATAGCAGAGAACCTCCAAGGTGAGCTGCCCCCCGAGCCATCCGGCTCTTCATCAAAACAGGCCAGGAAAGCTTACGCCCAAGGAGACAATGCATAGGACGGCTCTGGAAGGATCAGAGCTCCCTGATCTGCAGCCTCGCAGGCGCTGCTGATCTTGAAGATTTGCTAACGGAGCCACCAACCATTCCACTGAGGGGCTCCTTCAGTAGAGCCTCGCTACGTAACTGATGACTGCTCCATTAGGCTTCTGCTTGTAACAGTCGTATCCCTTGAGTCGATGGCCGGCATCGGCTTTTAAATCTTAAGTCGATGTCTACGCATCGGCTGTGCCCAAAAATTTTATATGGCCGATTTATTTATGCATCGGCCCCCCATACTTGAGCTGTTCTGCTGGGCATTTGACATCCACTCCAAGCTTTGTATCCTCGTGTCTCATCCATCTATGTGCCCCCCGAGCCGATTCTGTCAAGTATTTGATGGTATCGGCTCTTCAGGCATCTGTCGGATCAATGCTGAACACAGACAAAACGCATGTCGAGGATAATTTTGGCCGATTGCGGGAATCGGCCTCCCTTTTCATTGCAATGCTTCGTGAAGGTTTAGCACTTCTTGATTTCCCACTGTCGCTACGTGGCATGCTGGAGATAAGACCCTTTGCTTTTCATCTTTTTGAGGGCGATCGAGGATCGGCCTGCCACGTACGTCCAATGTCTTGGACCTGCTCTGTCCGGATCACGGATACCATGTTTGTATCAGCCGATGCCTCTGCATCGGCATCAGCCGATGCCTGTGCATCGGCTTTCGTCTGTTTAGGGCGCCATACTTTCTTTGGCGGGCGCGCCTTTGTCTCCATTGTTTGCTGAATTTTCGCGGCCAGATCGGGCCGCGCTTTTCGCAACGTGTACAGGTACTGTGCCTCGGCTTCTTCCAGGTTTCGCAGCCGCTCGCTTACGAGAATGGCTGAGTCCATCGAGGACGCGTCGTCTCCAACGTATCGATAATTTCTTATGTTCCATGCTACTTTATTGATGATACCTACATGTTTTATGCACATTATGTCGTATTTACGCATTTTCCGGAACTAACCTATTAACAAGATGCCGAAAGAACCGATTCTGTTTTTGTTTTTGGTTTCAGAAATCCTAGTAAGGAAATATTCTCGGAATTGGACGAAATCACCGCCCCGGGGTCCTATTTTTGCACGAAGCTTCCAGAAGACCGAAGGGGAGTCGAAGTGGGGCCACGAGGTGGCCAGGTGATAGGCGGCGCGGCCGGGCCACCCGCGCCACCCCCTGGGCCTCGTGCCGCCTCTTGACCTGCCCTTTCGCCTATTAGCCTCCGTCGCGAAACCCCCGATCGAGATCCACGATACGGAAAACCTTCGGGAGACGCCGCCGCGAATCCCATCTCGGGGATTCGGAGATCGCCTCCGGCACCCTGGCCGGAGGGGGATTCATCTCTGGGAGGACTCTTCATCGCCATGATCGCCTCCGGAGTGATGAGTGAGTAGTTCACCCTGGACTATGGGTCCATAGCAGTAGCTAGATGGTCGTCTTCTCTAATTGTGCTTCATTGTTGGATCTTGTGAGCTGCCTAACATGATCAAGATCATCTATCTGTAATACTATATGTTGTGTTTGTCGGGATCCGATGGATAGAGAATACTATGTTATGGTGATTATCAATCTATTGTTTATGTGTTGTTTATGATCTTGCATGCTCTCCGTTATTAGTAGAGGCTCTGGCCAAGTTTTTACTCTTAACTCCAAGAGGGAGTATTTATGCTCGATAGTGGGTTCATGCCTTCATTGACACATGGGACAGTGACAGAAAGTTCTAAGGTTGTGATGTGCTGTTGCCACTAGGGATAAAACATTGATTCTATGTCTAAGGATGTAGTTGTCGATTACATTACGCACCATACTTAATGCAATTGCCTGTTGCTTTGCAACTTAATACTGAATGGGGTTCGGATGATAACCTGAAGGTGGACTTTTTAGGCATAGATGCAGTTGGATGGCGGTCTATGTACTTTGTCGTAATGCCCGGATTAAATCTCACTATATTTATCATATCATGTATATGCATTGTTATGCTCTTCTCTATTTGTCAATTGCCCGACTGTAATTTGTTCACCCAACATGCTTTTATCTTATGGGAGAGACACCTCTAGTGAACTGTGGACCCCGGTCCTATTCTTTACATCGCATACAATCTACTGCAATACTTGTTTTATTGTTTTCTTGCAAACAATCATCTTCCACACAATACGGTTAATCCTTTGTTACGGCAAGCCGGTGAGATTGACAAACTCACTGTTTCGTTGGGGCAAAGTACTTGGATTGTGTTGTGCAGGTTCCACGTTGCGCAGGAATCCTGTTGTTGCGCCGCATCACATTTCGCCACCATCAACCTTCAACGTGCTTCTTGGCTCCTACTGGTTCGATTAAACCTTGGTTTCATACTGAGGGAAACTTGCTTCTATACACATCATACCTTCCACTTGGGGTTCCCAACGGACGTGTGCATCTACGCGTATCAAGCTAAATTTAAGGCGCCGTTCTTGCAGAAGATCAAGACACGCTGCAAGGGGAGTCTCCACTTCTCAATCTCTTTACTTTGTTTTAGTCTTGCTTTATTTTATTTACTACTTTGTTTGCTGCACCTAAACAAAACACAAAAAATTAGTTGCTAGTTTTACTTTATTTATTGTCTTGCTCTCTATATCAAAAACACAAAAAATTAGTTACTTGTCTTTACTTTGTTTGCCTAGTTTACTTTTTGCTTATTTCATCATGCTTAATCCTAAGTTTACTTTGGAAGAGATACCGGTAGGACGAGGGTGTATCATTGGAAGAGATAATATAGAAGAATTTTTCACTCATGTTAGTATGGATGAAGATTTTGAAGATATACCATTATTAAAAACTGCTCCTACTTATGAAAGTGCTTCTGCCTGTTTGATACACATGTTAGAAACTAGATTTGTTAATCTCAATCCCATAATACAACATATGTTTCTTACACTTTCGGATATGGAGATGGGGGAAAAGAGAAATTTTGTTTTAAAAGTCCTTGTTAGAGAATTTGAGGATATAGTTAAAGAAGCTAGAAAAGTTTTTATTAAGCATAAGAGGCTTGGTTTCTTTCCTAATTTTAAGCAAATACTTGAAAAGATGGATATGGATAGAATTAAGTATACTAATAATGTTAATGATGGTAGGGAAATTAAAGCGCCAATACCTAGTAAACTACTAGGAATGCATGAAGCTTTGGAAAACAACTATGCTTGGCTTGTTCCTGAAAATTTGTTTGATGAGAATAGTAAGCCTAGGAGCAATGAGAGAGGAGTTACTTATATAGACCAGATACAATGCATTGTTGAGAAAACTCCCAACTCTCAAGGTAATAATGTTGATGCTTCTTCATTTGAAAATACTTGATTTACACTTTCTGCGCCTAGGCGTTAAAGAAAAGCGCTTATGGGAGACAACCCATGTTTTTACTATAGTACTTTGTTTTATATTTGAGTCTTGAAGTTGTTTACTACTGTAGCAACCTCTCCTTATCATGTTTTTGTGCCAAGTAAAGTTTCTATGTCAAAGTTGATGTTATATTTGGGATCGCTGCGCAGAAACAGCATTGCTGTCTGTCACGAATCTGGGCACAAGTCTCTGTAGAAAATTCGAAAAAATCTGCCAATTTACGACCGTGATCCTCAGATATGTACGCAACTTTCATTAGTTTTGAGTTTTTCCATTTGAGCAAGTCTGGTGCCATTTTAAAATTTCGTCTTTACGGACTGTTCTGTTTTTGACAGATTCTGCCTTTTATTTCATTGCCTCTTTTGCTATGTTGGATGAATTTCTTTGATCCATTAATGTCCAGTAGCTTTATGCAATGTCCAGAAGTGAAAATAATGATTGTGTCACCTCTGAATGTGTGAATTATTAATTGTGCACTAACCCTCTAATGAGTTTGCTTGAAGTTTGGTGTGAAGGAAGTTTTCAAGGAAGAGAGGAGTATGATATACTATGATCAAGAGGAGTGAAAGCTCTAAGCATGGGGATGCCCCCGGCTACATATTCTAAGAAGACTCAAGCGTCTAAGCATGGGGATGCCCAAGGCATCCCCTTCCATCTACAACATCATCAGGTTCCTCCCCGAAACTATATTTTTATTCGGTCACATCTTGTGTTCTTTACTTGGAGCGTCGGTTTGTTTTTGTTTGATTAAATGGATCCTAGCATTCACTTTGTGGGAGAGAGACACGCTCCGCTGTTTCATATGGACAAATATGTCCTTAGGCTTTACTCATAATGTTCAAGGCGAAGTTTCTTCTTCGTTAAATTGTTATATGGTTGGAATTGGAAAATGCTACATGTAGTAATTCTAAAATGTCTTGGATAATGTGATACTTGGCAATTGTTGTGCTCATGTTTAAGCTCTTGCATCATATGCTTTGCACCCATTAATGAAGAAATACATAGAGCTTGCTAAAATTTGATTTGCATATTTGGTCTCTCTAAGGTCTAGATAATATCTAGTATTGAGTTTGAACAACAAGGAAGACGGTGTAGAGTCTTATAATGTTTACAATATGTCTTTTATGTGAGTTTTGCTGCACGGTTCATCCTTGAGTTTGCTTCAAATAACCTTGCTAGCCTAAACCTTGTATCGAGAGGGAATACTTCTCATGCATCCAAAATCCTTGAGCCAACCACTATGCCATTTGTGTCCACCATACCTACCTACTACATGGTATTTCTCCGCCATTCCAAAGTAAATTGCTTGAGTGCTACCTTTAAAATTCCATCATTCACCTTTGCAATATATAGCTCATGGGACAAAATAGCCTTAAAAACTATCGTAGTATTGAATATGTACTTATGCACTTTATCTTTTATTAAGTTGCTTGTTGTGCGATAACCATGCTTCTGGGGAACGCCATCAACTATTGTTGAATATCATGTGAGTTGCTATGCATGTCCGTCTTGTCTGAAGGATCTATCACCTTAATGATTGGAGCATGCAAATTGTTAGAGAAGAACATTGGGCCGCTAACTAAAGCCATGAATCATGGTTGAAGTTTCAGTTTTGGACATATATCCTCAATCTCATATGAGAATAATAATTGTTGCTACATGCTTATGCATTTAAGAGGAGTCCATTATCTGTTGTCCATGTTGTCCCGGTATGGATGTCTAAGTTGAGAATAATCAAAAGCGAGAAATCCAAAATGCGAGCTTTCTCCTTAGACCTTTGTACAGGCGGCATGGAGGTACCCCTTTGTGACACTTGGTTGAAACATGGCATGCAAAGATCCGTAGTCCAAGCTAAGTAGGACAAGGTGCGGGCACTATTAGTATACTATGCATGAGGCTTGCAACTTGTAAGATATAATTTACATAACTCATATGCTTTATTACTACCGTTGACAAAATTGTTTCATGTTTTCAAAATAAAAGCTCTAGCACAAATACAGCAATCGATGCTTTCCTCTTTGAAGGACCATTCTTTTACTTTTATTGTTAAGTCAGTTTACCTATCTCCCTCCACCTTAAGAAGCAAACACTTGTGTGAACTCATTGATTCCTACATACTTGCATATTGCACTTGTTATATTACTTTATGTTGACACTATCCATGAATGAGATATACATGTTATAAGTTGAAAACAACCGCTGAAACTTAATCTTCCTTTGTGTTGCTTCAATACCTTTACTTTGATTTATTGCTTTATGAGTTAACTCTTATGCAAGACTTATTGATGCTTGTCTTGAAGTACTATTCATGAAAAGTCTTTGCTTTATGATTTAGTTGTTTACTCATGTCATTACCATTGTTTTGATCGCTGCATTCATTACATATGTTTACAAATAGTATGATCAAGATTATGATAGCATGTCACTTCAGAAATTATCTTTGTTATCGTTTACCTACTCGGGACGAGCAGAACTAAGCTTGGGGATGCTGATACGTCTCCAACGTATCGATAATTTCTTATGTTCCATGCTATTTTATTGATGATACCTACATGTTTTATGCACATTATATATCGTATTATGCATTTTACGGAACTAACCTATTAACAAGATGCCGAAGAACCAGTTGCTGTTTTCTGCTGTTATTTTTGGTTTTTGAGAAATCCTAGTAAGAAATATTCTCGGAATTGGACGAAATGCCGCCCAGGGTCCTATTTTGCCATGCTTCCAGAAGACCGAAGGGAAATTCGGGGAAGTGGGGCCACGGTACTTGAGTGATACGGCGGCGGCGAAGGCCTGGCCGCCACCACATCCCTGGGCCCTCGTGCCTCTTGACCTGCCTGCCCGCCTGCTATAGCCTCCGTGCAAGCCCCGGTGCCAGGAGCCACGATCGGAAAACCTTCCGGGAGACGCCGCACGTTGCGGATCATCTCTCGAGTTCGGAGATCGCCTCGGCATCCTGTAGGAGAAGTTCATCTCCCGGAGAGACTCTTCATCGCCATGATCTCCTCGGGTATTGAGTGATTAGTTCACCCCCTGGACTATGGGTCCTGCTTGTGCTAGATGGTC